>APFE030109015.1:0-25929 GCA_000404065.3 Pinus taeda | reverse complement strand
AGTGAACCAACTGTAATATATCGAAGGTCTTGCTTAGGCTTGAGGGGAATGGTCCCATTTTGAGCTTTCCTTCGACACATCCTGAATATACACATTCTTTTTCTACTCGGAATTCAGGCATCCTTGTTACCATATGTCTTACATCGGGTAGTTCTTTGTAATGAAGGTGGGTAAACCTCCGATGCCAAAGTTTAGACTAAAGAGTTGTGTCACAAGACATGACACCTAGCAGACTTCCATCGACCTGATATAAAGAATCAACTCGAAACCCAAGAGTAAAGGCATATTTAATATTATTTTTCCATATACGTACCTTGCCATCGCTGAAGGTTACCTTGAAGCCTTTGTCTTCCATTACCAAGATGGACACCAGGTTATTTTGGAGGTCAGGTGCATTTAATACATCCTAGAATTTCTAGCCTTCTTAAATGGTTGTCCTCTTCTGGTGGGCTCTAGTATTGTAGCAATAATGCTACAACTCTTGGGACTCCCTTTTTTACTTTTATCAACCCGGTCGATTGTAACAAACTTGGAAGCGACGGTGCTATATGCACAAGTACTAGCTCTTGCCGCGGCTGTCACATGGTCAGCTGGCACAAGTCTGCTAGGAGCTTAAGCCAACTTCTATGAGTTCTGAGAAGAAGCTTTTTAACTGATGGATGAAAGCTAACTCAAAGAAGGCTAATCTACTTGCAGAAAGAAACTGAAAAGCTGAAAGGAAATGCAAACCCTAGCAAACCCTAATTTTACCAACTAGCCCTGCTCATGCAAGAAAGAGGATGCAAGTTACTGAAAGAGATGCCATTGACTTCTAGGAAGGTAAAATGCATGTGTCTAAGCCACTTCTATAGTAAAATCTGAAGAAAACATATTTTTGTATTTTTTAATAAGTTGTCAGAATTATTATGCATGTGCTTTCACTGTTTTGACTATGCAGAAGCGAGGTGAGGAATGGAACTGGCGAGACACTTGTAGGAGGTTGGGAAGGTGAGAAGAGGGCCTAAGGGATCCTTAGCACCCTTCTATAGAGTTTCACAGTGTTCAGAAATCAAGAAACCGCTTTCGTGAGCTTCTACAGGAAGTCTACAGGGGTTCTACGGGATGGTCTGTAATTTCTACAGGATGTTCCGAAAGGGAATTTTGGAGGGTTGATGGATGAAGAAAGGTGAAGTAGTGGGCAAGGAGGTGAGATAAGGGTGTGAGGAGGTCCAGGACTTGGTGGATGGAGCTGAGGAGTGGTGAGGATGGTTGGATTTGTTCAAGGAGGGGTAGAGCAATGTTGCACAAAAATATGGAAATTAGGGCAAAGAGAGGGAATGTGGCAAATGTAAGGCAAGAATCTGAGTTAGAGGATGGAGTAGGTGGGTTTGATGGAGTAAGGGTAGATAGAGAGGTATTACAGGTGCTCTACAATTTATTTGTTAAACTGAACGAACAAAGACTTGGAAAATCAAGGACCTAGCTACTTTAACCTAATCTGTGTCCTAAATAAAGCAAAGAAAATGAACATAAGTTTATTTGCAATGAAATCATGTGAAATAGCTATGAAAACTAAGTAATCATGAACCTGAGCATGTAACCACAACTAGTATCAACTTCTGCAAATGAGAATCTAACACTAATAATTGCATGATGAAGCAAAGACAATGTTTTTGGTGGCAGCAAGGTCACCTTGGTCCCAGCTCATGGTCCCACGAAGGGAGAGGTGAGATCAGAGGTGCTTGATAGTCTTTTTCTGAAGATCTTCTCTGTTATTAACCTATCAAATCAATCTGAACATAAAAAGCCTTTTTAATCATCAACAATGATCTAGGTAACTAAGCAAGATTCTAATCTACTTAACATAAATTATTTTGCAAAAACACTAAAAACAAATAACAGTACACAAAGGAAGCCTTGGCACTTGGGTTGGGCCCAACGCCAAGAGCTACAGGCTCCTAAGAAAAAGCTCAGAACTGGTGCCAAATGAAATTGCTTTCCATTACTCAAAAATAACCATGTCACAAAGAAAGTTGTATAATAGCAGTTATAAAATGAACTGAAAAATAACAACACTATAGTGCAAAATACAATTGTTCAAAAAGTAACCTACGAAGGCTAGAAACCTTCCTATTTATGCACTACGAGGATCTCCAACAGCCTTCCTTAACTCAAGGGGCTCGACTGCTCAAACTGCCAGTGATTAGTCACTTTACACAAAGCTGCTCGGCTGCCCTTGGGAATCCTTTTCGATGGCCTGCTGAACTCTGAGTTGAGGGTGGAGAATTCGAGGAAAGGGCCATTTAATGCAGGAGCACCCCTCCTCCGAATCCTCACCCTTGTTCCTTCATGCTTGGCTGTTATTTGGCTCATAATTGCTTGGCCTTGGTCCAAAATTTGTCCAAAAATATGCAATAACCATGTGTTAGCCTTCTTGGTCAAGTGACTATCCTCATTCGTTCAACTAACATAAATATACTCAAAAACATGCATAAACTATGAAAAATGGTGGATTGACGAAGAACTGTTAGGCAAAATGAGCCCAATAAGTTACCCAATTCCGGGGCTCATCATCACCCCCCTGCTAAATGGGTTGCTCATCCTCTGAGCAACTAATCCAGCTCATCATCCTTGATTGTCTTGACTGCCTCTCTCACATCCCAGGCCTTCGAGGTGATACCTTCTTCATGATCATGAAGTCTTGCTTTTCTTTCCACTTCTTCCCATTGCCTATGTTCCTCCTCTTCTTTAACTCCTTCCAGCAGCCCCAAAAGCAAGGGAGGACTGAACTTGAGGCCGATCCAGTTGGCCTGAAGATTCTGCATGGACTGTTTGTAGAGGGGTACTCTTGCCAAGGCCTCCCTCATCCTTGTTGGGGAGTGGTATTCTCTTATTTTTAGGCTGTGGGATAGTGTGTTCCACCTCCGGGTGCAAGCATGAACACAGTTATCCCCCAACAGTCTCTCCATGTCCTCAAAATGGGCTATGGCTTGAGCTTGTCGTTCAATGTAATCTAGTAGGGCCTGAGAGTCATTGGCCAAGTGCTGGTGGGCGTATATTAATGCTGAGGGATCCTCCCGCTCTGCTTTGATCATTAGTGGTTCCTTTAGTTCCCTGTCCATAACATTTCAGACCTCTGTTGCTCTCTTTTCTTCATGATTTAGCAAAGAGGCCATGGCCATAAGTTTCACATCTCCTGCCACAGCGTTGGGGTCCCACAAATTCATGTTGGGAAGGGCCAAGTCGTGTAGGTAGAACTCTGATAATTTGGCCTTGTCCTCTGATGAGCTACTGTCACATAAAGCCATGAATTGATTGTAGTTTTGAAATGGAGTGGTGCCCCTTTGTGCTAAGTTGTTAATCTGGAATTGCAACCATTGATCCTTAAGGTATAAGGCATATGATTTGGCAGGTTTCCTACACTGCATGGCCTCTACTACCCAGCTGGCCATGCAGGCCAGTTGGGCTTCCTTCTCTTGTACCTGCCTTAGAGACTGTATCTCCTGTGCTGCTTGCAATTCCTTCTCTTGTAGCTGTCTAGTTAGTGCCTCAATTTCAGCTTGCAGCCCATCTCTTCTTTGCTATTCATCAGGGGTTTCTTTGTCTGCTGTGGTCTTCTCCTGTTGTCACTATTCTCCCAAGATGTGGGGCCTGTCTTCCTTATAGTGTCCCTGTAGCTATAACTGTTGTTTAAGCAGCTCGTTTTCTTATTGTAGCTTGGCCCGCTGACTGCTTTCCACATGCCTTACCATAGCCAATTCCATTCTTGCCTCCTTGAGTTGTTCTTTTAGGGGACCTATGTCTGCCACACCCTTGGACTTGGCGATCTTCATCCAAGTGCGGGTCCTCACTCTCTCTTCTTCTAGTGCAAAGAAAAGTGGCACCGCAAATTTTTGGGGAATTATCTTTCCGGCCTCTAACAGGTTATAGTAGGAGCCCAAGCTAGGCTCGGGGCTTGGTTCCAAAATTTTCTCAGTCTTTTCTTCCTGCTGTGATGATTTAGCTTCCTTTTCTTCCAATTCCCCGATCTCCTTTAGCTTAGCTAGCGTTTCCTGTAGAACTGTCTCAGCTTCCTGTAGAGATGTCTTTGTGTCCATCATTTTAATCCTTTCTCTCCAAGTGGACATTTTCGGGCTTCCTCGTTCATAGGTGATGGATTCCTTTCAAGGAGACTTTTCCTTTTGTTTAGCTGTGGTTTCCTCAATCGTAATTGACTCCTTTTACTGCGTCTGGGGTCTGCCAGCTTTTATTCGCGTGCTCCTTCTTGCCTTAAAGTACATGGAGGGCTCCCTTTTCCGCTTTCCTTTTTGTTTTGGAGATGTGCTTAAGGCAGCCAACACAACTACTGTCTCCCTGGCCAAAATCTCAGGTGATTTCTCCTTTTGTTGTTCTGTTTTCATGCTTCCTGTAGAAATTCCAATGTCAACTGTTTTCATGCTTCCTGTAGAAACTGTTTTCATGCTTCCTGTAGAAAGTCCTATGTCAATTGTTTTCATGCTTCCTGTAGAAACTGTTTTCATGCTTCCTGTAGAAAGTCTGGTGTCAACTATTTCAGTCTGCTTGGCTGGATGTGTCTTTCCTTTTAATTTTTGTGTGGTTGCCTTGGTTGTGCCCTCCTTTGTTTTGACTTTTTCAGTCCTCTCTGCTCTACTTTGCAATCATTTTTCCCGGGGTGTTTGTGCCATTGTTCCTCCCACAGTTTTAGGCTTAGCAATTTGGCCTTTTCCCCGTTCCTCTTTCTATCCCTGTTGTGTCTGTTTGACCTGTGTTTCTTTACCACCAGTTTTCTCTCCTACTTTAGTGTGTTCCCCTTCTTCACTGCTAGATGAGGTGAGCTCCTCGTCCAGAATTTGAATATCGTCGTCTCTGGACATGTTTCGGAAAATCTCCCAAGAGATGGGGACAGTTTAGGTGTGGAGGGCATCTTCCACTAAAACTTTAATGATCCCATGATGGGCTAACTGATCCAATGTCCCTTCCTTCAATTTCATGCCACATTCAATTAATGATTGCAGAAGAAAATAGGGGATGCTCAACTTCTTTTCTGGAGGTAAATCCATTCCATGTCTTAGTTCACTCAATAACCTGAAATGATAGCCGTAAACAATGTTGAACCTCCCTTCACAGGTAATGTATTTCATGATTTGGAAATTGACTTCGCTCCAAAGAGGATGTAAGCTGGCTCTCTAGACCCTGTTCTTGTCTTCTGCAAGATGTTCCCCGGGCAGAAAGAATGCTTTCTTGGCTGCTTGGCCCAATGAGCTCTCTTCTTTGCTCCAAGGTATCCCTAATGGTAGACCAGTAACTCGACTAATGAGCTCAGGGGTAAGCTCTAGGGTCAACCCTATGAAATTCACTGTGGCCTGGGTCTTTGATTTAGGTTATAGGGACATTAAAAATTCCTCCGTTATCTCATCGTCATGACCCTGAATTTTGTCACAAAAGGTCATCCAATTGGCATGGGTCAAGAGGTTCACCACCTCAGGATGCTCACACAATTTACTGGGATCTGACGGTTCTTTCCTGATAAAACCCCTTGGCATGGTGAGAGTGCTCTGTTTTATGCTGTGCTCAGAAAGGGGGATGCTGTTTATGGTTTCCTCCTTTGAACTTCAAGAAAGTATCTCTCGAGTGTTTAAATTTTAATTTTCACCAATTCCCTAGTTTTAAGGTTGTTGCTGCCCAAAACTCGGTTGTCCGTTTATGAAAGGAGAAATTGGGTTTCCACAGACAGATTACAGAGCTCAATTTTTATCCCTAGCATACATACAACCATGTAAATTCAAATTCTTCATACACAGGCTAGCCCTCACAATTGCGTATCTTTCCTACAGGAGAAGTTTGTTAAAAGGAACCGTGGAGGAGAGTTTTGATGTAGAAACCACTGAGAAATTGCATGCAACACACAGACAAACTGCTATTTTCAACTCATAGGTAGACTTGTCTCCGACTCTCCAATTCAAGACAGTTCAATTCACCACCTTTTCGAAACATACCATGCATGGAAGAGTGTTTTCAAGCCTACCTCTCTTAGAAAAGTCCAGGGTTCCCTACTCTGGAAAGCTATGAAGTACTTCCTGTAGATCTTCTTCCTGTAGAACTCTTGCTGGCTTCTTTATGATGTCATTGCACCTCTGAACAAGCCCGATACGCGGGAGATTTTTGAAATAGGCCGAAAATCTTGGTGGAGGACGACGGGTTAACAGATTGTAGAAGAAGAGGACACGTACATCGGCCAACGATGTTGCAAGTGCAAATGAACAATAGGTGGTGAGATTCTTCAGCCGAGCATCTTTTGACTGTGGCGCAATTCGTGGCGAGGGGGTGAGGTGGCCAGATCGAACCAGTAATTCAACATCACGACCATCATTTCTCTATGTGTCCCTAGCCGCCATCACCTCCCCACATGAGCCCTGGAATTGGGTAACTTATTGGGCTCATTTTTCCTAATTGTTCTTCGTCAATCCACCATTTTTCATAGTTTATGCATGTTTTTTGAGTATTTATGTTAGTTGAACGAATGAGGATAGTCACTTGACCAAGAAGGCTAACACGTGGTTATTGCCGATTTTTGGAAAAAAATTGGACCAAGGCCAAGCAATTATGAGCCAGATGATAGCCAAGCATGAAGGAACAAGGGTGAGGATTCATAGGAAAGGTGCTCTTGCATTAAATGGCCCCTTCCTCGAATTCTCCACCCTCAGCTTGGAGTTCAGCAGGCCACCGAAAAGGATTCCCAAGGGCAGCTGAGCAATTTTGTGTAAAGTGACTGATCACTGGCAGTTTCAGCAGCCGAGCCCCTTGAGTTAAGGAGGGTTGTTGGAGACCCTCATAGTGCATAATAGGAAGTGCATAAATAGGAAGGCTTCCAGCTTTCATAGGTTACATTTTGAACAGTTGTATTTTGCACTATAGTGTTGTTATTTTTCAGCTCATTTTGTAGTTGTTGCTGTACAACTTTCTTTGTGACATGGTTATTTTTGAGTAATGGAAAGCAGTTTCATTTGGCATGAGTTATAAAATTTTTCTTAGGACACTGTAGCTCTTGGGGTTAGGCCCAACCCAAGTGCCAAGGCTTCCTTTTTCTACTGTTATTTGTTTTTAGCGGTTTTGCAAAATAATTTCTGTTAAGTAGATTAGAATCTTGCTTAGTTACCTAGATCATTGTTGATGATTAAAAAGGCTTTTCATGTTCAGATTGATTTGATAGGTTAATAACAGAGAAGATCTTCAGAAAAAAGGTTATTAAGCACCTTTGATCTCACCTCTCTCTCAGTGGGACCATGAGCTGGGACCAAGGTGACCTTGCTGCCACCAAAAACACTGTCTTTGCTTCATCATGCAATTATTAGTGTTAGATTCTCATTTGCAAAATTTGATACCAGTTGTGGTTACATGATTAGGTTCATGATTTCTTAGTTTGCATAGCTATTTCACATGATTTCATTGCAAATAAACTTCTGTTCCTTTTCTTTGCTGTTATTTATGACAGATTAGGTTAAAGTAGCTAGGTCCTTGATTTTCCAAGTCTTTGTTCGTTCAGTTTGAGAAATAAATTGCAGAGCACCTGTAATACCTCTCTATCTACCCGTACTCCATCAAACCCGCCTGATCCATCCTCTAACTCAGATTCTTGCCTTACATTTTCCACATTCCCTCGCTTTGCCCTAATTTCCATATTTTTGTGCAACATTGCTCTACCCCTCCTTGAACAAATCCAACCATCCTCACCACTCCTCAACTCCATCCACCAAGTCCTGGACCTCCTCACACCCTTATCTCACCTCCTTGCCCACTACTTCACCTTTCTTCATCCATCAACCCTCCAAAATTCCCTTTCGGAACATCCCGTAGGACCCTTGCAGACTTCCTGTAGAATCTCACGAAAGTGGTTTCTTGATATCTGAACACTGTGAAACTCTCTGGAAGGGTGCTAGGGACCCCTTAGGCCCTCTTCTCACCTTCCCAACCTCCTACAAGCGCCTCGCCAGTTCCATTCCTCACCTTGCTTCTGCATAGTCAAAACAATTAAAGCACATGCATGATAATTTTGACAACTTATTAAAAAATACAAAAAGATGTTTTCTTCAGATTTTACTATAGAAGTAGTTTAGACACATGCATTTTACCTTCCTAGAAGTCAATGTCATCTCTTTCAGTAGCTTGCATCCTCTTTCTTGCATGAGTAGGGCTAGCTGGTAAAATTAGGGTTTGCTAGGGTTTGCATTTCCTTTCAGCTTTTCAGTTTCTTTCTACAGATTAGCCTTCTTTGAGTTAGCTTTCGTCCATCAGTTAAAAAGCTTCTTCTCAGAGCTCATAGAAGTTGGCTTAAGCTCCTAGCGGACTTGTGCCAGCTGACCAAGTGACAGTCGCGGCAAGAGCTAGTACTTGTGCATACAACACCGTCGCTTCCAAGTTTGTTACGAATGACCGGGTTTATAAAAGTAAACAAGGGAGTCCCAGGAGTTGCAGCATTATTGCTGCAATACTGGAGCCCACCATCTTTTTCACGCTGTTGCCGGGGAAGCATTAGAGTATTTGTGATTGATGCTTTTCTTCTATTCTCTGCTACAACCTTCTGCCAAGTAGTTTATTTCATTTCCATTTTGCAATTTCGTTTCCACAAAAGTAGATTAGACATTTCCTGCTTTCATTTCATTTCAGCAAGTGTAGATTAGATATTTCCTACTTTCCTAGACTAGCATTTCAATTCTGCAAGCGTAGATTAGCATTTCAATTCCGCAATTTCAATTCTGCAAGCGTAGATTAGCATTTCAATTCTGCAAGCGTAGCTTAGCATTTCATTCCTGCAATTTCATTTCAACATAATAGATTAGTCCTTTCCTGCTTTCATTTCAATTCTGCATTTTCATTTCAACAAGATAGATTTTAGTTAGTTGCAATTCAATCTATTTCAGTTTTGCAGGTACAGGCAGAAAAAGAAAAACAAAAGCAACCAAAAATCTTTCATTTCATGCCTCGTAGGAATATAGACAATACTAGAAAATTCTTACCCAACACCCCCACCACATCACAGAGTCACCCTTCTCTCTTCTTTGGTGGCAGTGATCCAGAAGAACCTATAGGTGAACCTCCAGAGATATACGAAGATCCTATAACAGAAGAAGAGCAAGAGAACATCCCTCTTGAGACCATGGCTGAACACAGAAACGGTATAGGAGATGAGGAAAGAATAGAAGGTGCCTTTCCCATCCGAGAGACCAATGGGGACATGAAAATGAAAAACATAAGTCCGTGAGCCTCACCTCACTTCCATGGATTGACCACTGAAGACCCTGATACCTTCCTGTTTGATTTTGTTGTCCTTTGTCGAACTTATGACTATGTCGAGGATGAGCAAAAGTTGAAACTCTTTCCTTCTACCCTCAAGGATGCAGCACTACGCTGGTTCATGGGGTTACTTGGAATCAGTATCACAACTTGGGCTCAGATGTAGCAAGCCTTTAACAACAAATACTGGGACTACTGTAGGTCAAAATAAACAAAGGGAGAGATCTTTCGGATGACCATGGGAAGTGATGAGTCTTTAGAAGACTACGAGGAAAGGTTCCAACTTAGTTATAAACGGGCTAGGTGCACACTTGACCCTGAATCTCTGAAGTTGGTTCTGCTCCGAGGAGTCCCTGAAGACCTTCTAGATACCCTCCATTTGCTAGTTGGAGGAGACATCTACCAACTACCTTATGAGGACATAAATATTGTGTTTAGAAACCATTCTAGGGTAGCTCAAAAAAGAGGTAGGGGGAATCCACTTTTAGCTAGTGCCACCTTCTCCAAGTATGAGTTTGCTAATCAGATGGAAGACCTCAAAAGTGAGATGAGACAGACCAGTGCCATGCAACTTTATACTTTCCGAATCCAACAAAAGAAAGAGGAAGCTGAGAGGCCTTTGGCCATTTTTTGTCCTAGATGTACAAGGAAGCATCCTAAGAACAAGTGTCCATTGCACTCAGTAGAGGTATGTTTTGCGTGTGAGGAAGACCACCCCACAAACCAATGCCTAACCTTACCCAGATTTAAAGCCATGTACCAGGGGACTAAGGCAACCACTGAACCTCTCTACTTCCTTAACCAAAGGAGGCCGCATGGGCCCAGACCTTACTTGCAGGGGATGCAAGGGACATCCCAAGCTTATTATAGCCCCAACCAATCCGCTCATATAACTTCTTGGGGTCCCCCTGCTCATCCTTCTTGGTTCGCACCTCCTCCGTGGTCTTATCCATCTCAATACCATACTCAACCTACTGCTCATTCATTTCACTCACATGTCCAGCCACAACCTCAGTGGAATGCACCTCAGCCGGGGTGGAGGCCCCAATACAAATATCTTCCGACCATTCTACCTCCACCACCTACTCAACCACAACCATTACCTCTTGCTCCTCCAAGACAACCCGAGATGCCTGCTCAACTGAACCCGAACCCCAACAACAGATAGACCGAGCAGGTATACACTGGGGAGACAACATGCCCTACCTATGCTGCGGAGATCTAGGAGATCAACCTGTCATCTAGGAAGGTCCTTCCAGACCGCCAACCTCCTCCCTTGGAGGATGAGGAAGAAAAACAAGAAAGTGAACCCAAATCCATTCCACCCTTTCCTAAGCGACTAACTGTAACCACACAACCAAACCCAGAGGAGACTGAACTTCTGGGAGAACTTAAGTAGTTGTGTGTGAAAATACCACTTCTCTAGGCCATAAAAGATGTACCAATATACAACACATTGATCAAGGAGAAGTGTTTCAGGCACCCAGGTAGGCGCAAGAGAGATGCTCCGACTATCAATGTCATAGGACAACTTTCTGATCTAATGTTGGGGCAAGTAATCTGTCCAAAATATTTGGACCCTGGGAGTCTTGTAGTTGATGTCCACATCAATGGCACCATAATCCCCCACACCTTGATCGATCTAGGGGCTGCCATTAATGTGATGACTAGGGACACTATGCTTAAACTCAACCTTCAGAGTTCCTTAAGAAAGACCTCGACGGTGCTGCAGTTAACAGATCGCTCCACCGTGACTCTCAAAGGGATTGTGGAAGATGTTCTAGTATTTGTTGACTCTTGGGAGTATCCTGCGGACTTCTTGGTCCTTCAACCAAAGGCAAAAGTCACTGGGTACCCCCTAATTTTGGTAAGGCCTTGGTTAGCTACTGTGGTTTCTTACATTAGTTCTCGAGCTGGGAGCATGATCATCAAGAACAGACCTATGTCCAAACAGATAGTCCTATACCCTCCTCCCCAACCTCTGCTAGAACATGACTTATCACTCTAGTTGGAAGAGGGAGATGAGGATGAGGTCTACTCTACACCATTGTGCACAGTAGAAGCCACCAGGGGAGGCCCTCAAACCGAGGATGACTTGATTGAGAATTTGATTCAAAATCCACCTCCCGGTGCACTGTCATTAGAGGAGTTGGTGGAAGGTACCCAAGCCAATGCTTTAGTGGACCTCTTTGTGGCTGATCCAACCTCTTCCAGAGTTAAGAATGTGGAATTTGTCCCCAAAAGAACCTTAAAGATTAGCTCCTCCCTATCTCCCTCACAAGAGAAGGAGATGTGTAGCTTCTTGAACAATCATTTGGATGCTTTTGCTTGGAGCTATAAGGAGATGAAAGGATTCCACCCTTCGGTCTATACCCATCACAATTACATCAAGGAGGATTGCAAACCAATCCGGCAGCCTCAGAGGAGAATGAATCCAGCCCTTAAAGACATTGTCAAAGAAGAATTGCAAAAGTTGTTGGATGTAGGATTCATCTACCCCATCTCCGACAGTGAGTGGGTCTCACCTCTGGTGTTTGTGCCCAAGAAAAACGAGAAGTGGAGAATCTGTGTAGATTACCGAGAACTTAACAAAGCCACCAAGAAGGACCATTTCCCTTTGCCTTTCATAGATCAAGTGTTGGATGGACTGGCAGGGAAGAAGTTCTTCTCTTTCCTAGATGGGTTCAACGGGTATAATCAGATCCAAATTAGCTCGGAGGACTAAGATAAGACCACTTTCACTTGTCCATGGGGTACCTTCGCCTACCGGGTCCTTCCCTTTGGGCTATGCAATGCTCCTGCCACTTTCCAGAGAGCAGTATTGAGCATATTTTCTGAACTTGTTCACGATTCGGTGGAAATCTATATGGATGACTTTACTCCTTATGGGTCCAACTTCCAAGAAGCATTGACTAACCTGGGAAAAGTTTTAACCAAGTGTATTGAGATGAACCTATCCCTTAGTCCCGAAAAATGTGAATTCCTGATGATTGAAGGGACCGTGCTAGGTCATACAATTTCTCAACAAGGGTTACAGGTGGATTCTAACAAGATTGCTATCATCCAAAAGGTTCCACCTCCTCAAAAGGTAAGAGATGTTCAGAGTTTTCTAGGCTTAGCAGGATATTATAGAAGATTCATTAAAGATTTTAGTAAGCTAGCCTCGCCATTTTTTGGCCTCTTAGGGAAAGATGTTGAGATTAAATGGACTGATGACTGTCAAGGGGTTCTGGATGAGTTGAAAGGTAAACTGGTTTAGCTGGATTAGTTGGATTAATTAGGTTTCCAGGTGTTCTTGTTGTTACACAGACAATTGCTTAAGCACGTACTGCCTTTCCTAATCAAACCAAATCTAGGAAATCCAATTATTTGTCCAATTAATACATATCTCACCCTATCATAATACCGCATGATTAGACCATTCTGACACCATTACATTTTACAATTAAATCGATGTAATTGCTGCTATTAGTAACAACACATCATTATTACTTATTATTATTATTATTCGTGCTGTTACATCTAGATATTAGTGCAGTCATTCAGAAAATTCTTTTGATTTAAAAGTTCTGAATTGGTAATAAGGAGAAGTAACTGCTGGTAATTCAAACACCTTAAAATTCTCCTCTGAGCAAGCTTCTATCTGCACTAAAGCAACTCTATAAGATGTTCCTAACATTGTTGAGTAGTGCGATTGTGAGAAGCTAGGGGTGGAGTAGTGATTAGACACAAACCTGATTCTCTTAATGCGTTGTTACAACATCCAGAAGAATTGGAAATTGTTTGAAGGGTTGGATGGTTGAGTTATTTTGAAAAATTACTGGGTTTCAGTGAATTAATCACTTTAGAATTTTCCTAAGCCTTAATTGAACAACACTCTATGGTCAGGGGCTTTAGAATTGTTGTTACATAAAAATTTATCACAAATGTGATAGGCCTTCTTAGGACATGAGAATGATGGTTCTCAAGGAAAGTGGCCAATCCTGAAGCTAAGGCCATATTCTTACAAGAGGGAGAAGAATTGACGCCCAATCAAAAGGTTTTCGATAGAACATATCTTCCTCACCCTTGGGAAGATGTAGCCCTCTTCATCCAAAAATTCATTACCTGTGAGGGTTGTTTTGGGATTATTTTCACTTATCACTTTCAATTGCTGGCACACTTAAGGACTTGAGGATAGGATGGTTGATTAATTTACCATACTACTTGTTGAAGTCATTATAGCACATGGCAGAGGTTGTGAAAGGGATTAAACATCCCTAAAATTACATCACTAACCATGCTCTCATTAAAAATCATCATGAATTCATTATAGAGACAAGGGATCTCATGGAATACTTTGATAGTGAGACCTTGCGCTGGTGCGAATGAGGAGCATGAAGAGAGTGTTGAAGCAGAACCCAGTGCTGAAGCAGCCCCTGGCGTTGAAACAACACCAAGTACTGAAGTAGGTTGGGAATATCAATGAAGGTAATATTGCAGAAAAGGAAAGTAAAAAATCCAATTGGTGAAAGAACCCCTGGGAAAAGGGTATGAGTATCTATTATACTAGAAGAGACTAAAAAACCTACTGTTGCAACTGAGGGGGAATGTGCTAATATAATTGAACCTGATGGGTTTGAGGAGCAACAAGATAAAGAAAAGCATGAGAAGTCTGTAGAGGAAGGCCCTTGTTACATAGTATTTTTTCATGCCTCTTGAACTTCCCTGTGACATACCCTGAAGTGCTCGAAACATGACCATTATACAATATAATCATGCATGTATACAACTCAAATCCCTCCTAAGACTTCATTTGGAAAATGTCTTGATATTTCCTTGAAGAAATACATCTTAAAATCCTAAAATGAGAGTCATTTCTCTTATGAGGCTTAAAACTGCGATGGTCGCTTGTTGTACCGTGTTTGACCCGCGATGGAATTTCTTTGTTCCCTAGCATACCTGCGATGATCCAAAAAAGGTAATTTTCCCAAAGGAGATGAGAAGCTTCGTGATCTAGAAGCTTCCAGAGAGGCGAGATGGAGGTGGTTTCGCATACATGAAGTTGAATCTTCCTAACTTGACCTCTTTTTTTTATCCCTATGAGCTACCTCCTTGAGATGTGGGCCTAATCCTATCTTTGGAGAAGTCCTAACTCCCTCTCCCAGCCTATAAATTCCTCCTCTCCCATTCCCAAATGGTTGGTCTATGTCCATTTGCACCCCTATGCTGAGCTTGTGCCTAGAGGCTCTTCATTAGACTTGGGAAGGAGTGCTTAGAGAGTTTCTTGACTTGGACTTGGATTACCACTCAAGGAGAGCCTTTCAACATCAAGGCTATGGTTGTAAGCTTCCCTTTATTCTTTAAATAATATACAACTGCTGGTTCATCTTCCCAAAATATATATGTTCATCTATGTATTAGCTTGGCATTACTTGATTAGTTAAGTAGGTTGTTATTGGATTTTCTATTGGTTTTGGCATGCTTTGTTGTCTCTTGATCACTTGTGCAGGTACATAGGCACTGAGAGAAGCAGGAACAAGTCTGTGACACAAGCAGTTCGAGGCCCTCAACAAAGGAAACTGGAATAACATCAGAATGAGGTAGGTCATCTCTTTCGTTCTACTTTTCAATTATAACCTAGGAAGATGTCTAGTTGATTGTCACTTTAGCTGCTATACCCACCCATTGAGCTAGATGGATCATCTCTATCTATAGAGAGGATTAACCTTGTCAACAAAATGGTGACTCCGCTAGGGAGATATGACCCAAACCCTCCATTCCTTCACCTTGTCTTTTGACGAGTTTGATCAATCATTCATTTTTAGACTTCATTACTTGTTTGTAGTTAGTGTCACTTTCTGATAGATACCTGAAGGTTGTTAATTTGAGTTGTTATTGAATATTTTGAGTTTCTTCTTTGTTTTTCTCGACCATCGCAGGTTTGACCCCTGAAATTTTCAATGGTATCATGGTTTGTTGATTACAGTAGTGATGATCAGTACTTTCCTCTTAACAGGTACGATGATTGCAAAAGATTAAGAAATTTAGGGTTGTCTTCTTATTTTCAGTTATGTGTGCCTTTTTTTGGTTGACTCTCTTATTATCAGATTGAATCACCTTTTAACTTGGTTTGAGTGTGCTTGAAGTTTGATTAGCCTTTTAGGGTTTCTAGGTCTTCTAGGTCAACCTTCGTCCACTCATTGGTCTTCCCATCAAAGATCAGAGATCAATTGCTTGTGTTAAAGAGTTTTTGTGTGTTCAGATATCCTTTGTAGATCACTTTTGGTTCTTGTGTCTTAAGTTGTTTTCATCAATAGATACTGCGAAAGTTTCTTAAGTTCTATTTGACAAACAATAGATTAGAAATTGATTGTCTCATTTGAATCAAAAGGAAGTGTTTGCTTTAAGTTTTGTGTTTCGAGAAAGTGAAAGTGTTTGTCTTTTCATAGTTTTCGAAGCATTTTGAGTTGCATTCAAATCATTAATGTGAAAGATATTTTCATATTTGTTGGCTTGCTTGCATTCTATTTTACTTTTGCACTAGATTACGTTGGTTACATTTTGGAAAAGAGAAAAATCATCATTCTATCTTAAAGAAATTTTGCTTTAAGGTTTGTTTTGGCATTAAATTTGTTTATCATATGAAAGATTAGATTTCATATTTTGCCTTTAGCATTTGGATATTATCATGGATGCATTTTTCCATTTGGTTTGATACATGGTTTGAGTAATATTCCTCCCTACGTAGATATCTTTCATCGAATTGAAGGATTTCATTTCATCATCTAGTTTGCATTTTAGGAACAGGTAACATCATTAAGGCCTTGAAATTGAAACATAATTCCAAGATCAACTTTAAAATCTATCAATTAACCTAAGGAGAATTTGAAACATTAACGTTAATATTTAGTGGTTTAGGTTAGATACGTGTTTCGATGTCTTTAAAACTTAGCAGATGTCGTTCGCTTCAGCATTAGGTAGCGCTAGCATGGACTTGTGCTCCTCATACCATCGCGTATATAACGGGAGACCCCCATGGGTTGAAAACCTTTATCCATAGAAAGTCGAGTCTGTCGCTTTGTAAACGTGATACACCGAACACCACATTTGGGGAGATTTCCTAGCACGTATGTCAAGTCCTTGGTAAATTTATTTGCTGAGGTGTATCTTGCAGTTCACAGTTACCTGGTACTCCTTTTACCTAGATTCACCTAAGCAATCATTGCAGTCTTTTCTAACTCTTTAAATTTGAAAAGATCATCAAGCAACTTGTGCTTTCAAGCTTGCTAAACCAACGAAAGTGACTAGAGTCACCTTTTCATCCTTTTCTCGACTCTTAAAATATGAAAAGGCAAAGTTTTCGTTTCTAAAAATAATTGCCTACGATAAACATGTCAAATCCAAGCAATTGCTTCTTGGACCAATATTGAGTAATTCCCTATTAATTTCAAGATTGTTAAAATCCCTAAACGAATCTCCTTTACTTTTTTGCTTTTGAGAGGAAGTCATCATGGCTGAACCATTGAGTTCATTTCATAGTTCCCCTTCTTTGACTGATACTAAAGGGTCCTCTCAAGGAGTTCATCTGGAGCTTCCTCAGTCACTTGAGGATCAAGGTTTTGAACATGGGATTATGCCAAGTATTGAGCCTTTGTCTTCTTGTCTACCTCCATCGGATTCCTAATCACATCAAGAATCTGATCCAGATACCTTTGATAATCCTATTCATACCCCTGAGAGTCCGCAGACTCCTGAGAGTTTGCAGAGGCTTGTTGTCTATTCGTCAAATCCATTATACGAGGTTGTTGTGATATCTCTTCAACGTCCTTACAATCCCTATGATCATCTAGGTATTCCTTTGGAGTTTTCTCCTCATACATCTCGGGTTCCTCGTCACCAATTGTTTCCATATATGGAGTCAGAAAGTGAAATCCCAACCTCTTCTCCAGGTTATTCGAAAGCTTCCGCTACCCATAATCACCATGTCAATGATGAGCAGGGATATGAATTTCATCAAGAAGGCTTTCCTTATATAGGAAGAGTCTCGTCTCTCACCTTTCCTTAAACTAGTAGACCCATGTTGCCACATGGTTATACCACTTTAGCTCAGTTAGTTTTAGGTACTCATAGTGCCTCATCATTGTATCAGAACCCCATCTAGTCTTCCAATGCTATGCCTACATCAGGCCCGTTCATTCTGAACATGACCTATTGAACTTATGTACAAACTGCATTCACTTTAGTTCCTGTTCAACCTACCAACCCATCACAACCTGTCTCGTCATTTCAACTGACACTTCCGATACAACCGACTGTTTCAGGTAAGGTATCGGTATGTTCTTCTACCACTCCATCAAGTGGACAGAATATGCCACCGCCTGTGGGGGCAAGATCCGAGTACTCATCTTTTAGGCGAAACCAATGCGAGTGGATTACAAACTCACATGTTTGGATTTAATCAACCTTATTCTGGTAGTATTCCTAACCCAGATGGTCCATCCAAGTCACATAACATTCAATATCAGCAGCCTTATATGGCTCAAGTTCCACTC
Organism: Pinus taeda; assembly: GCA_000404065.3. Taxonomy (NCBI): domain Eukaryota; kingdom Viridiplantae; phylum Streptophyta; class Pinopsida; order Pinales; family Pinaceae; genus Pinus; species Pinus taeda. The sequence continues at coordinate 8,125 of APFE030109015.1, read as the reverse complement.
CAATAGGCTTATGCCCCATATGGTTCACAAGCCTTGGTTAACTTGCCTTACATTCCTCAAATAGGAGCTTATGTCCAGCCTAGTCAATCCACTATTCTTGGTGGATATGGCTAGATTCAATTAAGGAACTATCAATACCCTCATGGTATAACCCAAGGAATTGTCCAGCTACCCTTGCAACAACAAGGACCACTATTGCAACAATAAGGGAAACCTTCGCAACAGCAAGGGAAATCTTTGCAGCAACAAGGGCAAGCAGTGTAATAGCAAGGGGAACTATTACAGTAGCAGGGGCAACCTTTTCCCTAGTCGCAGCAGCCTTTGTAGCCACAAACTCAGTTTGTTCAACAATCTTCTCAACCTTTTTCCTCGCAAGGCCAACCTTTGCAGCAACAAGGTCAACCTTTACGGTAGCAAAGTCAACCTTTGCAGTAATAAGGTCAACCTTGGCAGGAACAAACTTTATATGTGTATCATCAACATTAGCCTTTGCAAGGCCAAGGTCAACCCCTGTAGCAGCAGGGTCAATCTCTTTATGTCAAGGGTCAACAGGCTCAACAACCTTATAACCCGTATGCCATGTACAATGCTTATTAGTGGCCTATGGTAGGATAATATCAAGCCAACCCTAGACCAAATCCACATTACGGTCAAGGGAAACCTTAGTGGTGACAAAATCAGGTTTCGTATAGAAAAACTCCTTTACCGTGGGGGAAAAATCCTTACCAACAAGGATGGAATCCACAGTTTGGGTCTCCCTAAAGGCCCTATATGCCATTTAACATGCAATTTCTTTTCTTGGCTAGATCTACCTGATGTCTCGAGGATCACGAATGATCCCATTATTCATTCGCCTTACTGGCCTCCAGTTCCAATGAAAATTCCAAGCGATTGCCCCAAATTCGAGGGAAAAGCTAAGGAGGACCCACAAGCCCATGTGATGACATATCACCTTTGGTGCTACTCTAATTCGTATGTTGATGATTCTATCTATCTTCAACTCTTTCAGAGAAATCTCATAGATTCTTCCACTAAATCGTATATCGAGTTACCTTAAGGTACCTACGATGCCTTCAACTCTCTTGCTATGACTTTCCTCACTCATTTCCAATTTCCAACTCGATTTTAAACTGACATTCATTTGCTCACATCCCTTAAGAAATACATTGCGACCCACATTTCCGATCATATCCATGAGTGGAGACGTTGGCTTCGCCTCATCAAATTTGAGATTGCTGATGAGTTGTTGAAAAAATGGTTCACAAAATCATTTGTTAGCAAGATTGCTAAGGACAAAACTATGGGTGGATGTGTTACTGAGGAATAAGCCATCACCCGTGCCCAATATTTAGACTTGGTCTATTCACAATATGACACGTTGTACGAGATGTTACCTGATGCTCTGAGACCATCATCAGATTTGACAACATCAAAGTCTCCTGATACACCACATGTTGTCAGTGTGATTGGTTCCATGTCTCAGACTTCCACGAAAGCTTCTTCGAAGAAAAAATCTATCTCGAACACTGGTTCCAATAATCCCTCAAAAAATTCATCCAGTCCTAGTAAAACCTTTGAGGTACATGTTGTCCAGTCTACTATGGTAGATAAGGCCTCTAAAGGTAAAAATAAGGGAAAAGGTAAGGCCAGAGCCGATGCCCCAAAACAGGACCCTCCTAAATCATCTGTCGATGATGCTTCTAAGAGAAAGCCGAAATATCCTTGCCTCATTTGTGAGGAGGATCACTACACTAGGGATTGTCCCCAACGTTCTAAAGTTAATCGCTTATTGAAAGGGACTTCGACTGTCTTGAAAGAACCTTTTCCCTCACAACAAATGTAGTTGGTAGACCAACCATAGTCCTCTTCTTCCTCAGGTTCACAAGTGTTCATGATACAAGGTTCATAGCCTATCTCGATCACTACTCAAACTAAGGAATATCAAACCACGCCTAAGAAGATGATGTAGAAAGAAGCTACTGACATTCTTTCTACTTCTTCTCTGTCCAGTTCTAGTCCACTCCATATTGAGCGCCCTAAAAATGAGTCTGTCATCCAACCACCTCCCAAAGGTGTTATTTAGAAACCATCTTTTAATCTGAATGCTAGAGCTGCACAACATTACAATATTGTTGAGGATTTATCTAAGGCACCTTCGACGATGTCTACCTTGGAGGTTCTCCAATCCTGTCCAATGTAGAGGAAGTCACTGTTGTCTGCTATAGGTGCTATTGATCCTTCCGATTCAAGTCTGATTACTTTCGATCTAGAAAATCACATGCCTCGCCTTCCTCATCAAATTTCATTTCTGATACATGTCCTTATCAAAGGAAAGATGATTCATCGAATTGTTATTGATGAAGGTGCCTGTACTTGCATCATGTCATTTTCGTGTTGGAAAGCCATTGGCTCTCCTCTTATCTAGTCTTCGAATACCTTGGATGCCTTTGATGAAAGATGCTCACGTCCTTACGGTATTCTCATGAACTTGCCGATTACATTAGAAGGAAAGACTGTTGAATCAGAAGTAGGAGTTGTAGATGCAAATCTAAACTACAACCTTCTTCTTGGGCAAATATGGACCCACACCATGTTCTGTGTGGTGTCTTCTTTTTCCCGCGTGCCTCGTTTTCCTCATGAAGGAAAAATTGTCACTGTTGATCAACTTTCCTCTTTTTCTTCTGGTTCATCAAATGAAAAAGTCTCTTACGTGGGAAATATTGAGATTCCTTACGAGAGTGTAGGGGCAGGTCTCTTCAAAGGCTCTGCATTAATGGGTACTTTTACTCTCCCACCTTCGAATGTTTATTTAGTCAATATGATCTCGGCCTATACATATGCATGGATTATCCCTACCGTAGATAAAATTAATGATATGGTGATCTTATGCCTTTAAGTCCATTGGAGCAAAATTATTAAGAGATTGTCATGGCTTCGATGGCCGCTTCAGAAAGTCATACTATTTTCAGTATGAACCTAGACATTTATGTGCCCTCTCCTTGGCTTGGTTCTTGGGATTCTCCAGATCCTTTGAATAAGACATTCCCCACCAATGAGAGTATCATTGAGGTCACGTCTCTGGATGAAACTCCATGGAACGGTCTACATCATTGTTCTTCTTTTCTTCCTAGCCTCGATGAGATGCCTTACTGTCTTGAAGCTTTTGTTTCTCATTATCCCAAGCCTCCACTTCAGACACCTGTCCGGGTGCATGAAGTCCTTTCAGAGGGTAATATGGGGAACATCACTACTACTATGCCTCTTGACACTTCCATTAAACCTAGAATTGTTGAGAACATTCATATTGGGATTTCCTGTTCTCCAGATGAGATCATGATTTATACTCAACTTTTTAAAGAATCCTGAGACATTTTTGCTTGGTCATACGAGGAAATGCTTGGTATCCATCTAGTAATAGTGGTGCATGAGATTCCAACTTATCTTGGTGCTAAGACTGTTCGACAACAAATTTGCCATGTGCACCCTCGAAAGGCTTCTACTATCAAAGTAGAAGTGGAGAAGCTTTTAAAAGCGGGCTTTATCTATCATATTCCATTGATGGATTGGGTGTCCAATATTGTCCCTATTGCCAAAAAGTAGGGTACAATCCATGTTTGTGTTGATTACCACGATATCAATCGCACATGTCCTAAGGACAATTATCCTACTCCATTTATTGACCAAACCATCGACGAATGTGCTGGGAGTGAGATTTTCTCGTTCATGGACGATTTTTTTGGATATAACCAGATTAACATTTCACCCATTGATCAATATAAAACAACCTTTATTTGTCCCTGGGGTACTTTCTCTTACAAAAATCTTCCTTTCAGTTTGAAGAATGTTGGCGCTACCTTCCAACGACCAATGTCTTATGCGTTTCGTGACATTCGACACATTGTTCAACCATAACTTGACAACTTACCAGCTCATTCTGCTTAGCGTCGTGACCATCCAAATCACTTAAGATCCATCTTTTTATGATGTCGTCATTACAATATTCATCTCAATCCACACAAGTGTGCATTTTACGTCAAGTCTGGCTGACTCTCGGGTTTTGTGGTGTCTCACGAAGGTATCCAGATTGATCCTTCGAAAGTTGAGGCCATTGTCAATTTACCCCCCTACATCATTACTGCAATTGCAGAGCTTGCAAGGAAAGGATATTTTTCTCTGTCGATTTGTCCCTAATTACGATGAACTCGCCAAGGGTTTTACTCGCTTACTTAAGAAGGCGATCCCTTTTATTTGGGATGAATTTGCCTAGAAATCCTTTGATGCTTTAAAAAACATGCTGATCAGTGCTCCTTTACTGCATCCCCCCTATTATTGCCGCGATTACTTCCTATACTTGGCTACAACCGATACTACTATTGCTATGATTTTAGTTCAGGATGATGATGATGGAAATGAGCATGTGTTTTACTATTTGAGGAACAATCTTCTCGATATCGAGTATCAATATGCTCATGTTGAGAAGCTTTCCTTGGTGGTAATTCATGTTGTCCAAAGATTTCGACACTATATCCTTTTATGGAAAACCACAATGATTTCTGATTGAAACCCCATGACATACATATTGATTCGTCGGTTAGTGGGGGAAAATACTCCAAATGGATTGTAATCCTGCAGGAGTTTGATTTGGAATTCACTACTACCAAATCAAAGAAATTGCTTGTCTTTGGTAAGTTAATCTGTGCTCTTCCGTCGGAAAGCACTTCAACTAATTTTACTGAGTAGATACCCAATGAAACTTTGTTTTTGATAGGCTCTTTTGACTCATGGTATGGAGATATTATTGTTTATCTCCAAACCCGAACTTTCCAATTTGAGTTGTCCCGATATGACCAACACCACATTTGACATCAGTCTCAATCCTATCAGATCCTTAGTGATACATTATATCGGGTCAGTGTAGACTCTGTTCTTCTTAGGTGTCTCACCCTAGAAGAGGTTGAGTGGGTCTTAAATGATTGTCACTCTAGTGCCTGTGGTGGTCATATGTATGGATATGCCACTGCTTAGAAAATCCTTCAAGTCGGTTATTTCTGGCCTTCTATCTTTAAAGATTGAATTCTAGCTATCCAAAAATGCCATGAATGCTAGATTTTCAACTGCAAGCAATGTGCCCCATCCGCACCTCTACTCCTAGTAATTATTTCTGGCACATTTGCTAAATGATCCATTGATTTCATGACATGTAACCCTCACTCAGTTGGGGGGCATGGTTATATAATCATCACTATCTTCTATTTTACTAAATGGGTCGAGGCAATGCCTACATACAATGTTGATAGTATTACTACTACTCAGTTCCCTTTTAACCACATCATAGCACGTTTTGTTGGGTTGTGTTATATTCTTTCCACGACTAACCTACGTAGTGAACCGAGGGGTTGGGGGGGACGGGGCAGGAGCCACCCCTTCGTTGTGCCAATTGCGTAGTGGGGGGGTAACAGGGGGGTTTGAGGGCGTGGGTATCCCCCCTCTACGGGGTCCCGGGCAGCACCCCGAATTTTTTTTTTTTGGACCCTATATTAGGTTGGGCAAACCTACCTATGGTTTTTGGTCCATGGTTTTGGACACGATGGTTTTCGGTCCATATTTTTGGACGTGATGGTTTTCGGTCCATGGTATTGGATGCTTCGACATGTATAAATATGCATTGTAACATTGAAAGGAATATAATGAAAAATCAAGCTAGTAGTCTTTGTTTTGGGATCAAGTGGGAAAATCTCTATATATATGTGTTTTATGTGTTATGCTCTCGCATTGTTTATTTTATGTGTTTTACAATTCGTATGCATGTAATTTATGTATGGGGTTAACACCTACATTTGGTATTAGAGTTGTTTTGGCTTCAAGGGGACGCCTTTGTTGCTAAGGGGTTTCGCTCGGGCTCGTGGTAGACCCTGTTCAGTGGGAGATCTGTGAGATTCTAGTGGTAAAAGAAGATGGCGAGCAGTGGAAAGATAGAGATCAAGAAATTTAATGGTCAGAGTTTTGAGTTGTGGAAACTCAAGATGGAGGATCTGTTGGTGGATACAAAGATCAATAGGATTGCGGGAGATCCAGGTTACTAACCAACAAGAGTGACCTGATGAAGAATGGAGAAGGTGGATCGGAGCGTAAGAGCACAACTTATTATTTGTATTGTGTGTCTCAGATTCAGTATTGCTAAATGTATTAGGGGAAGCTATGGCGAAGGCTTTGTGGGACAAGTTAGGGACTTTGTACCAATCTAAGTCTCTCGTGAATAAATTGTTCCTACAAAAAAAGTTGTATAACTTGAGGATGAAAGATGGAGACTCGGTGACAGAGCATCTGAATGCATTTAATACCATGGTAAGTCAGCTATCATCTGTTGATATCAAAATTTTAGATGAAGATAAGTGCATTAGTTTGTTTTGTTCTGTACCATATTCGTGGGATAGTTTGGTTATTGCAATAGGTAGCAATGCAAATGCCTTGCAGTTTAATGAAATAGTTTCATCCTTGCTGATGGAGGAGGTGAGACGGAAAAATATGGAGAGCTAGAATGGTGATGCCTTGTCTGTACAAGGATGGTCCCAGAAAAAAAACAAAAATAAGTCATCGAGTGGGAGATCTAAATCTAGAGGGAGATCTAAATCTCCAGTAAAACCTGTAAAGGTGGTGTGCAGGAAATGCGGAAAGAAAGGACACTACAAAAGGGATTGTAAATCTAAAACTCCTGACAAAGGAAAGGGATTTGATGATGCTCCTTCTGCAGAATTGAAAACCACCTTAGATGAAGGTGGGGATGTGTACTTGGATTCTTCAAGTACACATGTAGATCATGAGGCATGGTTGATTGACTCAGGTGCATCCTTTCAATTCACTCCCCGTAGAGAGTGGTTCTGCGAGTATGAGAAATATGATGGTGGTGATGTCTTCTTAGGGGATGATAGGAAGGCTAGAATCGTTGGTTGTAGAAAAGTAAAGTTGAAGTTGCAAGGTGGAAGGGTTAGAACACTTCCGGGTGTTCTACATATTCCTGCATTGGCCAGAAATCTGACTTTTGTAAGCAAGCTGGATGATGCAGGTGTGAAAACAGTGTTTGAGAAGGATACCTACAAGATGGTTCGAGGAGCATTGGTATTAATGCGGGGATTTTTGACTGGAACTCTGTACAAGTTGCAAGGTAGCACGGTTGTTGAAGGGTGTAACAGTTCTCTGGTTGCTGAAAGTGGAGCAGAAAATCTAGTGGTCTCTGGAGAGAAGACCATGCTGTGGCATCAAAGGCTTGGACATATTGGAGAGAAGGGCCTTCGAACACTTATGGTAAAGTATGGTAGAAGGTATGATGAATAGCTCTCTGGATTTTTCTTTTTTATGAAAATTGGTATATGGGAAGCAGAATCGAGTGAGTTCCCCTCTGGTGGTAAGAGGGTGAAACAGATATTAGAGCTTGTGCACAGTGATGTTTGTTGGACCTGTGAAGGTTCCATCACTGGGTAAGTTTGTGTACTATGTATCATTTATATATGACTTCTCAAGGAATACATGGATATATTTCCTTAAGAAGAAATCTAAAGTCTTTCACAGGTTTAAAGAATTTAAGGCTATGGTGGAAAACCAGACAGAGAAGAAGATAAAGTTGTTGAGGACAAATAATGGTGGAGAGTTTTGTAGTAAGGAATTTGAAGAATTCTGTAAGAAGTGTGGTATAGCACAGAAAAAAACTACTCCATATACACCTTAGAAAAATGGAGTTGCAGAAAGAATGAACAAGACGTTGATGGAAAGGGCAAGAAGCATGCTAAGTGGTGTTGGGTTAGGACAATAATTCTAGGCAGAGGCGGTGGAGACAACATGTTACCTGGTCAACAGATCACCTTCATCAGTGTTGGAGGATAAGACTCCACAAGAGTCATGGACTGGTAAGAAACCCTTTCTTTCACATCTGAGGGTATTTGGATGTGATGCACATGTACATGTTCCAAAGGAGAAACAAACCAAGTTGGATAGTAAATCTGAAAAGTGCATCTTTATTGGGTATAAGGATGGTTTAAAGGGTTATAAGCTTTAGAACCCAGCAACAAGGAAGGTTGTGTACAGCCGAGATGTGGTGTTTAGAGAGGTGAAATATGTTATTAAACATGAA
>APFE030109003.1:286614-300694 GCA_000404065.3 Pinus taeda | reverse complement strand
ACATAAATGAACAATTCTTGGATGATACAAATGAAAATACCTCCTTTCTATATATAGGAGTCTAAGGGGTCATAACATAATCAGAGCCTACATAACAATAATAATGTAAGGGCACAATATTAGCAATAGTGGGCTTCTATGGGACACAATAGTAACAATATGGGCACAATAGGGGCACAACAATATGAATAAGGGGTACAACTACAATAGTAATGGGGTAATCACTAGTATTATGGGGACCCAACATCAAGGCTAACTTCCACAAAGTCAATATCCAAGTGCGAAAGGATCCAGAGCAAAAATGGCACCCATTGCCCTATTTTATGTCAGAACCAGAGATACAGGAGGTTGTAGCGTCATGGCCTATAGAGTGGTGCGCCCTGTCAAAATTAGGTGTTGGAACAAGCACGGGTTTGGAAAGTTCTATTGCACAAAAAAGAAAGGAGGCCACAAAGAAAACTACACGTACCCTAGCAGAACAAAAAAAGAAGGAAGTTGCAGAAAAGGCTCGCATAGAGAAAGAACATGCTGATGAGGAGTAGGTGGAACAAGAGTAGTGCAAGTGACAGAAATGTGATAAGTCACCTTCGTTGGAGATAGAGGAATAAGAGATTTCATGACAAGGCGACGGAGGTGATGAAGGGCAACGCACCCCCTTCATTTTGAAAAGACATGGCATAGAGTAGCAAAGAGGAACATGTAAGAAGTAGAAATCTAATAGAACATGGGTTGATCCCATGGTATTAACAGAGGGCGATCTCGATGAGGTTGGTGATAAAATACGGGGCACTGCCATAGAAGTATTGCAGTAGTTCGAGCATCAATAAATGTAGATTCTTGGGGGCATCTAGAAGGATCTACATGAATTTTAGCTCCAAGTAACCAGAATCTCGGAAGATGTTGGGAAAACGAGTGACGCGCAAGGAAATTTGGCACAAGGAAAGAGTACAGTAACAGAGATGGCCTCGTCGTAGGATGTGAGAGTCTTCCCTTTGCCTAAAGGTTTAGTCCATGCTGACACAGATGAACAACGCACATTGCTTCAAAAAGTCACAAACATGGGACTGAACATTGTCATGAAGTTACTTGAATCTTTACATGCATTACTTCAGGGAGTCGTCGAAGAGCTCAGGATCAGAGAACAACGAGCACTCACTGCTATCAGTGAGTTTAAAGTCAACAATCAACCACTGTTCGTTGAAAAGACGTGGGATCTAGAGGAAAAGGATGCCCTGAAGGCACATAGTCACGTCTAGAGTCAGTAGTAGTGGAGGCATGCAAGATAGTGCCTAAGCTTCTCATCCCAAAGGATGCACAGCCAAAAGCCAAAATAAAAAATCTAGCCGCTGGTGCGTGTGAGGCTAAAGTAGAAGTTGGATGAGTCACTTTCGAGTTCAACGTGAAGATTTCAAAACTACAGTTAAAGTTGCATCCCACAACTCTACCTAAGGTGTGGGAGCAGCGCGGAGTTGCAATTAAGGAAGGCATGGCTACCTTGGATGCCACAGTCACTAATTGTGCGACGCTGTTTGATCAGGCCATGGATTTGTTGACCAATCTACAGGAGGACCCGAACCTGCAAACATTGAAAACAGAGGTAACGAAAAGGTAGCACCAATATGATGAGGTTAGGGAAACTACGCGCACCTTAGCACCAGCACAGTGCCTTTCCAAGTTATAGGAAGGAAAACAACTATTGGCATAGGTAGAGGAAGCGTAGAAGAAGGAGGCCTTGCTAAAGGTCAAGTTGCAACCTTGATTGGAGGAGGCTTATCAAGTCATGAATTCCATTCAGGATAAGCTTAAGGGACTATAGCAGATGCAACAAATGATGAGGTTGGTAGTAGAAGGACCAACCACTGAAAATTTGATTGAGGAGGTTCAACAGGCAATGGCACAGAACGTTGTTGAAGTTGCAGTAATCCAGGTGGAGCTGGGAGATCTTTGTAGTAAGATCCCGGAGCTAGTAGAGTGACTTGAGGGCGAGTCACAAACTTTGTTTTAGGGGCCTATTGGGATGGGCTCCCTTGGGTTAGTTTGGGGTTAAGATAACCCAATTTTTGGTACAAATTTGTAAATAATGTAAATTCTTTGCGATTTGTGGATGCAGAGTGTGTAGGTGAATAGGAGTCAAAGTGGCTTATCGCTTTGTTTTGGATAAGTTTTGAGTCGGTTTTGAGATTCACCCATGGTTTGCAGACCATGGATTTGTATGAAAAATACTATAAATAGATGTGTCTTAGAGAGTCTAAGGCAATAGTAGAAATAGATGGAACTAAGATAGAGAAGAAAGGAAGATAGAAGAGCAAAGGGCTTGGAAGGGCTTAGAAGAGGAAATCCTTTGCAATTGAGTGCGTAGAGGCCTATGTAGAGGTCTGCAACTAAGTGCGTGGACCCCTGCAGCTATGTGCGCAGGGCAATTTTGAGTCTGTAATCTTGAATTGAAGATAAAAAAAGACAATGTTTGAAAGAATTTATGAATAGTTTTGTTTATCTCTGTTAATGTTATATACTGATGATGAATGATTTGTTTTATGAGATATTGATTGAATATTACACGATTCTCTTGAATAAGTCTTAATAATGTACACAATACATGTTTAAACACTTTTGTGAAGACTCTGATGAATTCTCTTATGTTTACTAATACTTAAGTAAATCTACGCGGACACTAATTTAGGATTGCTCTCTGATCCACGTAAGTGAGAAAATTGATTGTTAAAGGTCTGCAAGGACTGATTGTAGACCTTCGTGAAGGTCTTAAGGTTGTTTTAACAAAGTTGTAGCAACATGCCCCAAGAGTCTATCAATCTGCACGAAGGTAGATCTAAGGCACTGAAAGACATCACACTAGTCTATGGATGTAGAAACTTGGTTCTTGCATCCCCCCATATTGCTTCGAGTGAGACTCTAGCCTATGCTATGTGGGTTGTTGCCGAAAGGGCCATTAGTGTAGGGTTTTGTTGGTTGATGCAGCTAACTCTGAGCCTAGGTCAAGACCCCCTAAGCCAACAACCCATGAATACCATTCATACGATAAGGAAGGATCAATTAGGGTTTATGTCATTATAGGTTTTCATATTATGTCAAGAATGCACATTTTTACGTTGTAGGTGTGTATTTTCTTTAATATCATGTCTTCATGAAACTTCATATGGATTGTGTGCATAATGTGCATAATTCATTTGAAGATGTGAATTTTCCCTAAAATTATGATTTAAGGAAGTTGTAATGCAAATTTTAACAAAAGGGTTACGTTTTTCACTCTAGGGTGTGCATTTAATAGCATGTCCTAATTTCATGCAAGGAACACAATTTTTTTATTTGAGCATGCATTTTATTTTTGAGGAATACATATCTCATCTTAGGGAATGCATTATTCAATAGCCCATACATCATTTTATCATACAAAATTCACCACTAGGAATGCATTTCCCATACATTTGTAGACATTTTAACAAAGTCAATTTGAACAATTTGCCTTCACATGACCAACTTTGACAAATTGACCCTTCAATTTTACAAGATTTTTTTTTTGCCTTTATACATAAAGGAAGTTTTTTTTTTTTTTTAATTTCAATATAATTTTATGCATAGGTGCCAAATCATAAATTACACCTTTTGAAATTTTAACCACTCAATCTAGATGAAAAATGAGAGAAAGGCATGCATTTTACTCTAAGGTGGATTTGCCTTTAAATTTACGTTAAATCCCCAATATAGGTACATAAAAGTAACTTCTCTGCTTTATTAATTGCAATTTAAATGACATATATGAATATACCATATATCTAAATCCACTTTACAACTTATAAAACATTTTTATGTAGCTACAAGGTGGGGCGTGAATTTTAATTTGGTCATTTAATATGCTTTTGACCTTCCAAATTACAACGCATACTTTGCCTCTTTGGCACAACTCGTTTTCAACTTGAAACTTCAAAATTAACATTGTGATTAGGTATAATATGATAAACCACACTCATACCAATTTTCACAACTCAAAAATAAAATATATTATAAGCATTTCTAAGATTTTACAGAGCATCTCTTGCCTATTTTCGCACATCATAATATTTTTATCACTACAAATGCAAAAGTAAGAATATAGTATTTATGTAAAATGACAAAAAAATATTTACAAATTTAAAAATTCAAATTTTGTGTTATAGTGGTTTGTTATATTTGTTTTCTATTTTCTGCGTAATTATATTTTTTTATGTGTACAAGATAAATAGTAATTAATAAATCCAGAAATTTAAGAAGAAATTAATCTTTGTAGTGTGGATTTCATATTTTTAAATATATTTTGGTAAATTCGTTGTGATGAATTGTTCAATGTAATATCTATGGTAGTTTACAGATCATTTATTTTTCAAATTCATTTTAAATGACACACATAAACCATATATCTAACTCTATCTTGAAACTTGTTTTTTTCAACTAAAGAAATTGTGCCTGGAGAAAGTCTTAGGCATAAAAAGTTTTGTCGGGGATTGGACCACAAGTCTTGTGGGGACCAAACCTCCCCACAAAATTGTCTTGTAACTTATAACATATTTTTTTGGAACTATAAGGAAGCTAGGACATGCATTTTAACTTGATCACTTGTACAAATTTGACATTTTTAAAATTACAAGGAAAACTTTCCCTCTTTGGCACAACCATTCTTAAACTTACCATTAAAAAATTAAGAACGTGAATGGGTATAATATGATGAAACACACCCCAACAACTTTCACAACTCAAATCTAATTTATATTACAAGATTGGGTTACTTTTTACAAACATGTGCATTTCTAGAGTTTTACTAAGCATCTTTTGTCTATTTTTGCACAACATAATATTTTTATGAATGCAATGTTTTATGATTACAAAGTAATTTTCATAGGAATCTTTTTAAGTATTTTTAATCATATGTTATGCTATGATATTTTTCGAATGAAATTAATGTTATTGAATGACAATATTATGTGATTTTTTACTTATGAACTTGAAACATGCATAGTCATTGTTGCTTTCTTTTGCTTAAGAAGAAAAGGAAAAGGGTAAATGCTAATTTGTCAATTATATTTGTTTGTGCAGAATTAAAATTTATAGGAATTGTAGAAATTTTAGGTTGTTAATTTATGCAACAAAGCCAAAAATTTCTTATAAACAAAGTATTCATAATTTAGATATTATTATAAATATGCATTTAATATCTCTTAAAGATTGCAGATCTTAAACACTAAAAATCACAACTAACATCACATATAAGACATGTATGAGTTAAAAAAATATTGATCTTCTATAAATTCCTCATAATGATAAGACCTTTGTATGGCATACATCACAATAACTATGTTTATTACAAAGTGGGAAAAATTTAAAGCAAATTCTAGATCTTCCTTCTCTCTGTACATTCCTCCTAAGGTCTCTCTAACAAGCCTCTTCTTTCTTATCTCTTTATTTGACGTAAACTCTTATTGTCCTTACTTGAGGCACACTTTTCCTAGTTAGCACCATTTGGCTACCCCAATACATACTCAAAATTTTTCTTACCTAGTCACCAACTTCACATTGTATAAGGGTGGTACAAACACAACTTACTTTGTACAAGGTTGTTCCAAACTTGGTATGCACTGAATGGTCTAATAGAAGATACAAAGTGCAGTATGGATATGCACTTCTAGGTGAGAAGAGAGCAACATAAGTGATCGTTAATGGTTGATGACATGTTGTGGAGCAAGTTCTTGAGGTAAAGGATTAGGTTGGAATGGGAATAATTATACAAATAAGTATACATTCACCATGAGTTATCAAATGAGAAAACTACCACGATATATATCCTATACTTGGATTGTTATGAAACTTGCACCTTAAAAATGATAAAAAAAAAAAAAAAAATAATTATTGTCCTCTTCAAGGAAGAAATCTTGTTTTACAGTGAAGTGATGGTTATTGGTTGATGATGTGTTACAAAACAAGTGCTTGAGTCAATATATTAGGTTGGTATGGGTATAACTAATGCAACTAGGTATATGTTCACCATAAGTTATTATGCGATACAACTACCACAATATATATCTTATACCTAGATTGTTATGAACTTTGCACCTTTAATAAAAATGATAAGAAATCAATAATTATAGTCCTCTTCAAGTGATACAATGTACAAGACAATATTTGATGATCATAATACTAACTCTCCTTAGTATATCATGGAATTTTCATTTGCCTCTTAATTTCTTAGTAGATAAATAAGAAATTATGCATTTAATTATCAATGTTGTGTTCATATGGAACTTGTGAACTATCATGAATTATATTTGTTAATACAATATTTCAAGTTTCAAAATGATTATGTTATACTAAAGGAGTGTTATAGAGTAATATATTAATATGCTTTTACAAGTCATCGGGGAAAGTAGACCAAACTGCCAAGAATTTAAAGGTCATACTTGCATAACTAAAACAACATGCTTCTACCTTGTGGGTATAAGAAGCTTAACATTGTAACCCCTAGCATGGGTAGAGTAACTAATCCACTTTTTTAGGAAAGGAAATGGAACACTTATACCTAGTGGGATTAGGAAGCTTAATGTTGGAATCCTTAGGTAAAACAAACCACACAAATAGAAAGTAAATCGCACGGACAAAGATAAATCACACAAGCTGTAAATTAGTGACTTGCTCAAAGTCTCTGATGATCCTAACTTTTGCAACAAAGTTGCATATGAAATAATGGAATGTTTGCCAATTGTAATGTACATAATGCAATCAAACAAGATGTATTAAATATAACACTGCAAATCTGAAAGCAAAAAAAAGTAAAACAAAAACATAAAAAATAGAGTGAGCTACTTATCATATTAATAAGTTGCAGCAACATAAAAAAATAGACTAATTACTAAATTGCTAGAAATATAAATAAAACTAAAGTTTCTCTATGTGATTATAGGTAGTACTTGACTAAGGAGGGGGGCCTAACTCCTTAGGCAAGTCACTAGTTATGAAAGTAGTAGGGTTCCTAAATTATCAGCAAACCATGCACCAAAATTAGAATGGAAAGGAAAAAAATCACAAAGTTTGTATCAACGGATATTCACAATGAAAATTACAATCAAACATTCTCTCCCCCTAGCTCAAGTAGAGAAAGGTGTTTTTATACACAATGTTGTAGTCTTAATATAGTCAGGGGATCAAGGGCCAACCATAATAAGCTTCATATTCTCAGGCTATTCGATATTTGTTATAATAATTTCACCAAAAAGTGGAAGAACTAGACAAACATCGACTCATTCAATTGTTGTAGCAGGTCGCAGTTGTGTCAATCTTTTGTTGCAGTCAACCTTTCTTTTCTAAGCAACAAACTACCTTGTGTTTCTTCCTATGCTGGGAGATCAAATGGTTGATTGTTTGATGAGATATCCATTAATGACAATTGTATGGATGCATGTTGATTGGCATTGTGTTATACCCTCTGTCCTAGAGTTGCAACAATTATCCTCAATGGTAAATTACTAGAGTGTTGCAACATCAAACTTGGGCATGTTGTAGTATTAGTTTTGAATCACTGAACTCTATCATGTTGCAGCAGATGCAACATTGCAATCTTTCATATTAAACAACATGTTGCAGCACTGCATTATGTTGTATTACAACATGTTGCATCATTGAATATTGTATTGGAGTTGTAGCACTTGTACTATGGTTATGTTTCAATAGTGGTGTATCGTAGTTGTTGCAGTGACTAGATTTGCAGCACTTTCACCTTGGTCATGTTGTACAGTGAGGTACAGGAGGTGTTGTAGTGACTACAGTTGCAATGCTTTCACCTTGATCATCATGTAGCAATATAGGGTTTCAGGTTGAAGCAAAAAAAAAGGGTATTGCAATAACTATCATTTACTATCACTTCAAGAGTATCTATATGAATCAACCTAAAGTGATTTTCATGAATTCTCATCAATTGGCATAAAAAGGAAAATTGCCTCCTAAATACATAAAAATGAACGTTGACATAATTGAAAGATAATTTTACATTGATAAAAAATGCATCTTATGGGGAAAACAGGTGATGAGGTGGTACAAAAATGGAAAATATACTTAAAAAGGTGTTTGACATGTGCTAAAAAGATCCCAATTTGTGTGCTTGTCTTCTCCCCCATGAAAAATTGTTGCATGTCCCCATTCAACCAGGTAGTCGATCGAAATTCAAGAGTGCATGACTCCCATGGATATTGCTAACATTGTAGTCAACTTTCTCTACTTAGCCTTTCCTCTTCTCAATCTCCCTCCAATATGACACCTCTTCCTTCCTGGTCATGTTCTGGTCTTTTTGATATCTTTGGGATGGAATGTGGATCATGGGATAGTGGAAATTGAGGCCCATCCACTTATTCCCACAACTCTATGCATTTGATGTGTTACCACTTAGAATTATCCTTAGAAGTTATCAAAAGAAGGAAGCATTCGAGGTAGCCACAAACCAATCTTTTAAGCTTAGGCTCTAGCCAACCTAAGTCCAGTGAGGGCTCTCTATATATAATTTAACTTTATTTTTATGGGATTTTAGGCTAGTTCTTAACATTCGTTGGGGTTTTTGTTTTGAATTGAAGGTTGGGTGGTGGAATTCTTGAAGCAAATGGATAGAGCTAGGTCTTCAAGCCATTGGGTTATGGAGTCAACAAATGAATAGCATAACTGGATCAGATCATTAAACGGAATGTTCATAGGGCATGCTAGCAAAGAAAAATGCAAACATTAGGCCTAATGGGTGAAATGGTTCTAAACAGGATGATAGGGCACTTAAGAATCCTTTGACCGGGATCAAAATGAAGAATAAATGGTGATCATGAACATATGGCAATCAAGAATCCTTTGCTATAGAATAGAGGAAAAACTAATGAAGGTAAGGAGCATTTAAGAACTCCCTAGCTAAGATAGTTTAGGAGAAAACATTAAGAATGTAAAGTAGTCAAGACAAAGTGAATTCAAGCAATTTCTGAAATATCATTCCTTGGTATACATTTAGATCTTAGAAATTTATGCAAAGATTATGGGAAAAAACATAAAGAAAAATAACATTGAACATAGAAGAATACTTATTTGAATTTCGCTTTACACAAGAATCCTGTAAAATATCTGATCTTTATTCCTTGATCCAGCAAGCCAATCCACTCATTGATACAATAGAACTTTGATTTGAGAGAAAAAGTCTATAGAAATGTCTTGGAATCCACCCTACATACTTCGAAATGCGAATTATTTATACAAAAATATTTACAAAATATCTCAAACAACTTGAGACTTAATCTAGGGAATAAAAATATCTTCTTCCATGAAGATAGAGACAGATGTTGAACTGCTTCATGTTGTCCCTTTTATTGTGGTGTTGTTGGCTGTTTCAATTAAGTTTGAGCCCTTTGAGATAGCTAATATTTGTACCATTTCTACGCTGGAATATTCTTTACTTTCATCTTTCAACTGATACTCTTTGACCCTGCTACTCTTTGGCCCTATTTTAACTAGTTGCCTTCATTTACTATGTAGTAACTTTCTGATGTAAAGTTATTGCAGTAAATCTGTCATGTTTTCCCACCATTCTGCATCAAGTAGTTTTACATTCATCATCCTTTTATAGATTTCATCTACCACTGTGTACTTTGCAAAATTTGGCTTAGTGAGGAACACGTGTTTCACCTCATGCTCTAGGAAAAAAAAGTTCTCCAATGTGTCAAATAACACTTTGCCTATTGGTAGGGCTTTAATGGCTGACGTACTTGCTTGTTCCTTAGCTGATTTTCTTAGCCTATCTCCATAGTCTAGCTGGGGCATGAGTTTATCGTTGATGACCATAGGACTGGGAAGACCCTTCTCCCTCAAAATCTGAAACTTAGCCATGAATCTATCAATGGCTACCTACATGTTATGGCACTTCTCTTCTAAGTTAAGCATAAGGTTTCTTTTGGAAAGAACCTTCCTAATCTCCAAAATGGCCTCAATCCTATATTCTATGTTAATCTCATGGAGCTCATATCTATTCTTGTTGTTTAGGAAGTGGATGAGTCAATTGGCATCCTCTGGTTTATTCCCTAGTTATTCCTTTACTTTTTGGATAGCTTTAGTAGCTACCTTCAGTAATTCTGTCTACTCAAATATAACCTAAATTGATGGCAAAATATCACTGACAGAGTCAATGATATCAACCCAGAGAATTTCTTTGGTTTGTCCCAATGGTTTCTGTATTGTTATATCCTTCTCCAGGATTTTGATTCTCTCACCCATTCTCAGTGCTTTCTGTGTTTCTTTGTTTTGTTGGAGTTGGGCAAGTTTACAATCAGTTTCCAGACTTGCTACCTTTTCCTTTAGTATCTTCATCTTTGTATCCCGGATAGGCATCTCTTCCATGGATTTTACTAATTCTATTTCTTTCTCTCCCTGTGTACATATTGTTGCTATAGGTTCTACTATTACTGGCAATGCTATGGCAGGTGGAGCTGTGGATGCCAATGATGCTGCCAGTGTGGAAGGAATTGTTGTAGATACTGTGGGGATGACAGTTCTAGAAGTTGTGGCCAAGTCACTTTTCTTCAATTGAATTAAAGTGTCCAACTCCTTCTCTATCTCCTTGATTTGATCGTTTAGCTTCAGGACCAAATCCATGAGCTCTTCCTATCCTTTTTATGCTTCTAGGGCTTCCTTTTTCTATGGGTGTTTCAACTGGGGTATCTTTAGCTTCTTCTTGAGTGCAGCAATGTCATCATTTTTCTTTTTAATTAGCTGCTCTATAGCTTTTACATCTTTGGAATTGTGTCCCAATTCAATCACTAAGTCCTCTAAGATCTTGATTCTATTATCCTTGACCTGTGAGGAGGCCTTCTCCAACTGAAATTGTGCTAATATATTGTTTAGGGAGTTTAGTAAATGGTGGGCAGTAATGGCCTTCCTTGTTAATGTGGAGTATATCATCTCCCCTGTTTGCTTGTGCAGTTCAATCTGGTCAATGGGATGAATATCCCTTGCCAGTACTTCAAAGTCCACCTTTTTGAAATCTGGTGCTGCTCTTAGCTACTGAGTGATTGGCTTGATAAATGTCATCTACATTTTCCCCTCTTTGATATCAAATGTTGACATTAGCCTTGTTTGATTAGTGGGGGTCATTTTGAGATATTGGGCATATGTTTGGGCCTTAAGCCTCTCATTTTTATTTTTGATCTCTTTGTATCTTTCCTTAATATCTTGGTCCTTATCTGCAAGCATTCTAAAGGAAGATACCTCAACACTTTGCTACCTCATCAACATCTGAGTCTGTGATGTGGAGGGCTCCTGAATACTCCTAGATGGAGTGGTGGGCCTGCTTCTTGAGCTCTTGTGTTGGTGACCTCAGCTAAATCACCAGTGGACTCTTACTCAGAGGCTGGATTGGGCTTTTACCTTTTGTTTGACTCTTGTTGTACATCAGAAGTAGGCATTCCTAAAGTGGAAGCCCCTTCTTTGTTCCTTTTTGGGACCTTCTCCTCATTATGAGGAGCTTTCATGATTGGATGGGCACTTGAAGTAGTTGTTGGTTTTTCTGATGGTTCTATCCTGGTTGAATGTTCTGGCCTATCTGACTGTTTTTTCCTATCTTACTATTCTAGCCTATCTTACTATTCTGGCACCTGCAGGAAAGAACCCTCATCAATGTTTTTTTCCAAATCTACTAATGTGTTTTCCACATCAACTTCAGTATTATCCCTGTCCTCCAAACTGTTTTCTACCCATTGCAATTGGTTGGCATACTTTTCTATCTTAGGGATGTGGTGATGGATATAGGGAGCCATCTTGTTCTTCTGCCTTCTTTTGTAGATGAAATCCAAGGGATCATATCTCCATATGAAGCTTTGTTTCAGTTTTAATCTCTGAAGGATGAGGTCTGCCTCCTTTCTAGCTTCTCTACTATTACAAATAAAAGGACCTAATTGGTCTTTGACCTTGATCTGGGCTTTATTTTTGGATTTAACAAAGATTACCTCATCTGAAATCATTATTTGCCTGTAGTACTGCAGGGAAAATAACCTCATTGGGAGGTATTTAGGTAGTTTGTGTGGGGCCAGGTCGTAGTCATAAATCCTAATTTCAGTGTGGTTTTGGTACAAGTACCGATCTCCCACCTGATGATTGATCTTTAGATGAAGGACCCTTCTAATCTCAGGACTGATTATTAATGGAGGGGTTCCACTGAGCAGGGTCATCACAGGGTGGACAAAGAAATCTATGAATTCATTGTATGACTAGGGGGAGGAATATTGATGAATCAATGGGGTCCAGAAAATGACTGGTCTTGGTTGGACCTTGGTGTCCAACTTTGGCAAGGTAAGTAGGAATCTATCTGCTTAGAAGTATAGGAAAATGTGATACAAGACAAAATAGTATTT
This sequence comes from Pinus taeda, assembly GCA_000404065.3. Taxonomy (NCBI): domain Eukaryota; kingdom Viridiplantae; phylum Streptophyta; class Pinopsida; order Pinales; family Pinaceae; genus Pinus; species Pinus taeda. The sequence goes on along the minus strand of APFE030109003.1, from coordinate 288,290 downwards.
GAAGACTCTCTCATTACTCATTCTGAGGAACTGTTCATGCATCCTGTTAGCTATGAACTGGGCATAGTCATATATGACAATAGGAGGTTGCTCTGGAGTGTATATGGACATGAAGGCTAAAATAATCTCATCAATGTATTCACTGGTGTTATAACCCAAAACACAAGATATCATGGATACAATATTTCTACCCCAAGGAGAAAAGATAGTTGCTACATATGGAGGGGGGTCTTTGGGGATATACTTCTCTTCTACAATGAAGGTTTGGATTAATTGGGCCAATCTTGCAGGGCTGAGCTTGGGAAATAAGTCCAACAGGTCTCGAATTGAGAGGGGAGTCAAGTTTTGGCCAGGCTAGAGTTGTAGCATCTCATTTATAGATTCAACAGTGATAGTGAAAAGGATGGCCTAGTTAGGGGACATAACTTCTCTTTGACTGGGGACTTAGTTGGCATGGCAATAATGTACAATTTCTAGAAAAATGTGGACTTGGAGGAACTGGTACTTGGGAAAATTTGACTCCCAAAGGCCATTTTTGTTAGCATGGTTCAGGAAATTGTCCCTACTTTGGCAGCGTATTTTGATCAGGATCTCTATGACAGAGGTGTCTTTTATCTAAAAATCCCTATCAGCTAGGGGGAGGTCGTCTAGGTCTAAGTGGGGTGTGGAGATGGGTCTTACATCCATGGCAATTGGGGCAGCGATTATTAGTTCTTGTCGATTTGAGAATGGGGGAGGTAATTTGCAGTGTTTTTATGGAAATGGTGGTTTAGCACAGAGTAGGCTTGAGTTCTTTGAGTTTCTTCAATCATTTTTTATATTAACTATGAATACTTTGTAACTGGTTTTGAAATTGGCAGGGTTTTTCAGTGAATTGTGGCTTAAATACTTGGAATTGAGGTAAATTGGCTTTGAATAGGGTGGTTGGTAACTCCAAATGGTCGAAAGGGCTCCGTGTAGGCTGGAAAGCTAACTGGGTGCTCTATGGCGCCTTTAGAGTGCAATTGGACATGGGTTGATGGCTTCAACATTCACAGGTGCATGCATGCGTTTCGAAGGTTTAGAGTTGAAATTCTAGTGAAAACAAATGATTTGGGGATTTTTTGGCTTTATGCGCAAAATTCAATTTTGGCGAGTATAGGGTGAACAGTGGTCAATTTGTCATGTAGTGGGCGAGCGGTAAACGATTTCTATCGCACAACTTTTGGATGCTTGGTGGTATTTGGTAGGGGTCGCCCGATTCCACTCATCGGCTGACACATAGCATCGGGAGCTGGTGGACAAACCACTTTATCAGGCGGGTATCGTTCGGTAGATGGGTCAGCCCGATATGAATAGGGGCCGTCAGATGTGGAGGGAAGCAATCACACGGTGATCGGACAGGGAAACTGCACAGAGGCTAGTGGGGGGCCCGACAAGTGCTTAAGTGCAGCGGTATCAGGGTTAATGATGGCTTAAATAGTGATTAGGCCATCGGGGTGATTAATGGAGGGTTTTAAATGGTGCTTTATTTATTTTGATCACAGATTGATCAATTAGAGATTTTGGTCAAGGTGATTATATATTATAGTTTATATTTAAACTAAGGGGTAGGGTTAATTAATATGTGGGAGCTATATATATATACGGGGAAATGGGTTTTTCATGAACAATTAATATAATAAAATTAATAATTA
>APFE030109003.1:229240-286604 GCA_000404065.3 Pinus taeda | reverse complement strand
TTTTTTGAATTTGATGTTTTCACATATTTAACATTAATACTTAGGGTAATGTGCTTTTGTGGGTTTTTTGGGAAGAAAGGGGTTTTCCATGGGGGTGATTACTTTCGCTAGGAAAATAGTGTTTTAACCTTGGGAAAAGGGGTTTTATTAGGGAAATCAGGGCGAATGAATTTTTTATGAGGGGAATTTAGTACTTGATATCCATAAATCATTGAGCTGAGGGTCCAGTCCCTCCAAAAGTCAGAGAAATGCTTTGAGCCTCTTTGACTTAAAGGTTAAGTACTTTGAACTTTATTTATGGGAAATTAGTAAAGTAAAAGGATAAAATGAATGGGGGAAGTTAATTCAACTGACTTTGTAAATCATTTACATGCTTGATTGTTCATTCATATCTGGAACTTTTATGATGAGAATGATAAATATGCTTTTGTCTAATCAATCATAATAATTTTGCAACCTTTCTTCTACTTACCCATCTACTCATCCTATCATTTTTACTTCTCTTTATTAGGGTGCATTTGAGTTAGCAAACCTTTATCAAATATTTTTCTTTATTTTTACAATAGTAAACTAACTAAATCTAACCTTATTACATCCAATGGCTCAGATTAAATAGTTGATCTCCTTTTATTTACTCTACCTATCTAATTATCTACCAAGATTACACTGCTTGGCCAGATTTTTATTCTCTATCTATAGACATGAAATTGAAAACATGAAATAGTCAAGTTTACACATTTTTACTATCATCAATTGTGGCAAGAATTACAAACTGCACACAATCTTTTATTTTGCACAAAAAGTAAATAGTAGTGGCATTTTGGCTTGCTCACTTTCATGGTCTTTTTCCTTTTCTTGGGGTTCATATTTTTCATCTTTTTTGACCTTTTTTATTCTTTTTGTCCTTTGATTATTCTTTTAGGACATACCCTCTTTACATTTTTAATTTTTCAAAATGGAAAACATTTTTAGAAAGAAAAGGTATGTACATATTACAAGGTCTAATCTCATTCATTCAAAAATTATGACTCCTATTGGTATAGGAACCTAACAGTGGCTCCACTTGGGGATGGCATTTCCTAGTGAAATGTCAAGAAATTTGTAGATCAATGGCCTTCTAAATTGTTGCAATATTACCCTGCCACATTTGCCCTTTGTGCTTCTATATCATTACTATTTATGACAGTAAAACTTTTAAAGCTTGGGGCCTTCTCTTTGGGCTTCAACTCAAATTCACCATCCAATCAACTCTATACTTTTAAAAGTAAAGTATGTACAAATGATAAGTAAAATTAGTAACTAGGTTCAATATAGTGTTTGGGAATTCGACCATTCACTGATCCTCCTTCTGCTTTTGTGCCATCCATTTCTCTAAGAAAGAAGGCATTGTTACCTCTAAAAGCATAGATGATATATGGGCCTTTCCATAGGAAATAAACTTTCCCATGTTTAACTTTATCTTCTCTCCTTGAATCCCATTTTAAAACTTTATCCCTTGGGTAAAAATATTCAGCCTTAGTCCTTTTCTCAAAATTATTCTTGATCCTTTGCTGCACAACCTGAGATTGGATGTAGACTTCTTCCCTAGTTTGCTGCAAATGAATTGTTTGGTTGATTCTTCTCTAGATGTCATTTGGTTCAACCTGCAATTCTTGGAGCATATTCATCATTGGTGTTCCCAAGGAAGATGGGAAAATAGCTTCCATTACATAAACTAATTGATAGGGAGAGGTACCAATTGATTTCTTTGTGGTTAGCTTGTCTGCCCACAAGGCATTTACTAGCTTTTTGTTTATTATCCTCTAACAATTTTTTGATGATATTTACCATACTTTTGTTTGAGGATTCTGCTAGTCCATTTCCTTGGGGTTAATATGTTGTGGAATGGCCCAGGGTTATATGATACTTACTACAAAGATTTATAATTTTTTGAGATTTGAAAGTTGTTGCATTATCAGTGATGATCTTGGTGGGGCATCCAAATCTAGATAGAATGTTGGCCTCAAGGAAGGTTATTATAACAATGTTAGTGGCTTGCCTTGAAGGTATGGCTTCTATCCATTTCGTAAAATAATATGTGGCAGTAAGGATCCATTTGTGTTGGTCAGAGGAAGGAGGGTGGATTTCACCAATGAAGTCTAGACCCCATTGTTGAAAAGGTAATTCAGTAGAGATTGGTTTTAGGGGCAAGGGTAAAAGATTTTTCTTTCCTTAAAAAATTTGACATTTATGATAGGAGGTTACATATCTCTTTACATCAGAAAACAAAGTAGGTCAATAGAAACCAGCTCTAAGAATTTTGTCAGCAGTGGTTTTCCAATAAAGATGTCCTCCATAGTCACCTGCATGAAACTCTTATAACACTTTGTCAGATTCTTCTTTCAATAAACAGTTGAGAAGAATACCTTCATGATTCCTCCAAAACAAAGCATTATCTACTATGCAAAATTTTAAGGATTTCATTTTTAAAAACCTTCTTTTGGTCCTGGATAATTCAGGAGGAGCTTGTATATTTAGTAAAACATATATGATTTCAGCATACCACGGTGATTCAATAAAGGCCTGGATGATTGGTGGAGTCACCATCTCCTCTGCATTATCCATTTCTACAATAAAATTTATATCTAAGGCATGAAAATTCGATTCAACCATGATCTTGGCTAAACCTTGGCCTTTGATTAACTTTGTTGGTTTGATTTCTAGGTCATATTCTAATATAGTAGCGATCCATTTCCCTCTCTTTCCATATGGACCATCCTGAGTTAGGATATCCTTGACTACTGAATTAGGGACATAGGCTATTATATGAGAATATAAAATGTAAACTCTGAAATCTTTGATAGCTTTGACCAAAGCAAAGGCTTGCTTTTCTATTATGTTGTATTTTAAGGGAGCATCCCTCAAGGCTTTGCTAAAAAAGGCAATAGGTTGTTCATAACCCTGATCAGTTTTCTTCAGTACAACTACAACAATTGTATGTTTTGAAGCAAAGGAAAATGAAATGAAATCTCTGTCAAATTTTGGACTGAACAAAACTAGTGTTTTAGTTAACGCTAGCTTAATGTCTTCAAAGGATTTCTTAGCATCAATGGTCCACTTAATGGTTGAATATTTTTTCAACATCTTGTTCAATGGTCTAATTAATTATGCTAGGTTAGAAATAAATCTCCTAAGAAAGCTAATTTTCCCTAAAAAGTCTTGTAATTCTCTAATGCTTCTAGGGTGTTGTATCTATAAGATGGCTTCTATTCTTGCAGGATCTATTCGGATACCATCTTTTGAGATTATATGCCCTAACAAACTTCCCTCTTCTAACCCAAATACAGATTTCTTGGGATTTAAAGAAATTCCATACTTCCTGCATTTGATGAAAACCTGTCTTAGAAGATCTAAGTGTTGATTATCAGATTTTGAGAATACAGTGATGTCATATAAATATATTACTAGGAAGTCATGAATTTCCTTGGCAAAAGCTATGTCGATGGCTCTTTGGAAAGTGGCCCCTACATTCATTAATCCAAAAGGCATCTTCACATACATGAATGTGCCCCAAGGAGTAGTAAATGCAGTTTTGGCTTGGTCATCTAGGTGAACTAAAATCTTATTGTAACCAGAAAACCCATCCAATAATGAAATTCTGGTTGACCCAACTACCCTTTGTAAGATATGATCCATTTTAGGGAGAAGGTAACTGTCTTTGAGTGAAACTTTATTAAGATTTCTGATATCAACACAAAGTTTGATCTCACCAGTTTTCTTCCTTGTTGGCATTAAATTTGAAACCTCTGATTGGTGATATTATCTTGGCCTCATACATCCTTTGGATTTCCTTTTCAATAGAAGGCATTAGGATGGGATTAATCCTCCTAAGATTTTGTTTGAAAGGTTTCCGGTTTTCTTTTATGGGGATGGTGTGTTGTATGATGTTGGTGTCATAGGACTTGAGGTCCTCACAACTCCAAGCAAAGACATCTTAGAATTCTTTTAGTAATTCAAGGTATTTCACTTTTTTTGGTAGGAGGTAATGACTTCGAAAGTTTGATTAATTTTGAATTTTCCTTAGTGCCTATATTACACTCCTCTATATCAGATTTTAAGGGTTCCACTTTTGGTTTTCTAGGGACATCATTTGAATCAAACAAGTCTTCCAAAGAGGTTAATCCTTTGGGCAAAAAGTTGTCTTTGAGATTAATGACTTCAGAGTCTTCATCAATTGTTTCATCAATCTCAACTTGCTTTAGGTTTTCTACATCTAATTTTGCAAATCTAGTGGGATAGAATCTATCTATCTTTTCATCTCCTATTTCATTAATTTCTATTTCATCTTTAAAATCAGGATCTAATGTTATGTCAGTGTCTATATTACTATTTAAAAATTCTTCTTCTAAGGTTAAAAAATTGTTTATATGTTTGTCATTAGCAAATACTTGCCAGTTTTTCAAGTTATTTGGGATAGCAGGTCTATGCCTGGCCTCATCAGTGTACTGATGGTTAGGTTGAAATGGTAACTTGCAAGTGCTGGAAAACATTGCTAAATTATGAGCCTGCATATAAGTTTCCTTGGGATGACTGCAAGTTTAGTTTCTAGGAAAGTATTCATTATTTCTACAATTGTCCCTCCATAAAACTTAATCTAGGATATTTGGTCATATATACAGAATTAATTTGTTTTATAACTAACTCAAAGTCTCCCAAGATAGAAACTCTTTTGGCTCCTAAATTCCTAACTAGTTTGAGACCTAAAATGAGGGCTTCATACTCAGCCATGTTGTTGGTGCATTTAAAATTCAGTCTGTAAGCATGGCCTTCTGAGTGATCATTCTCCAGATTATATATCCACACTCCTGCTCCTACTCCTAACTTATTCACTGATCCATCAAATTCAAGGTGCTATAACATCTCATGTTCATAGTTTTCACTATCAGGGGGAGCAAAATTTTCATTGTCTGCTGCGTTTTGATTATCTTGTTTATTGGAAATCTCTTGAGTTTGGACTGTTTCATTTTTAGCTGTAACTGCAATTTCTTTTGGTTCTGAAATAATATTGTTTGAAGTAGTTTGTTGTGTTTCTTCAACATTATACAAAATAAAAGAATGAATGTCCGAATGCATGGAATGGATAAGAAAGTTTTGAGGCCTATCCTGGCTAATCACCACATATTTCATTAGGGTTTTTCTATATAGCTTTTTAGTTTGTCCAAAAACAGATATTGTGGCATATGACATGTCGAGTTGTAAATATCCTTGGAGTTTAGTGCCCCATGATCTTGACAATAGCATTCTATATTTAGGTGGGATGTCAATGACTACTATATCCATGAGAATGATTTTTGCAGGATATTGTACTAAGGTAACACATAGGTCTTTGATTAACCCTAGACACTTTACTTGACTTGAGTCAAATGAAAATAAGTCCTTGTAAGGTCTGGTAATGTCTAAGCTTAATTTTTCCATAACTGATTTGGGCATTAAATTGTGTGAGGCCCTAGAATCTAACATTACATTATGTAAGATTTTATCATGAATGCTAAGGCTAATATAAAAGGGTGTTATCCCTCCTTCTAATGGTTTGTCGTTAACATTAGGACCAAATATAAGCTCTGGCTGATCATCAAACAAGTTGATAGAATCTTCATTCCCAACAATGTTTAAGGTTTGGTTTATTTGAGACTTATAGGTTTCATTGTTAATCACCTCTGTTAAGGGAATTGAATTTTTTAGTTTAGCTACCTCTGCTCCCAAATTGAAAGGAAAAGGGGCTTTTTCTGTTTGAGGGCTTGGAATTTTCATAGCAGGAATTGGAGTAGGTTGCTCTTCTCTTTCTGTATTTGGGGTCTTTTTATGTGGGTTCTCTAATATGGTGTTTGGAGATTTCTCCATTTTTTCCTTGGAGGGGATTGAAGTGGATGGTTGATCATTAGGGGGTTGATTATGGGTTATATCTACAATGGTGGGACCAGGAGGGTTTTGATTTGGTCTAGGGAGGATTTGGAGAGTTTTAGTAACTGGAGCTGCTTTGATTTTCTTGGGTTGATTTGGCATTTTTTTCTTGGTCTAGTCAGGAGTATCATAATTATTTTTACTCCTTAATTTATATTGTTTGTGTACTTCAAAGATGGCAGAATCATATCCTTGCTTATAACCAAATGATTCTCCAGATTGGGTCTACAATTGTTGTAGCATATGCAGTTCCTGCTCATCTTGGGTCAAGAAGATAATTGTCTCATCATCCAATCCCATCAAGTTAATGTGTGTGTCTTGTTCAAGGTCATCTGAATGAGATGTTTCAGTATAGTTTTCTTGAAAGGGAGGCCTAGTATTCTAATCAAGTCCATTCTTTCCAGTATTTTGATTCTGATTCTTTCTAAAGTTTGGGTTTCTAATTGGAGGTGCCTGTTGATTATCCCGTTGAGGCTTCCTCTCCATATTATCTATCCTATCCATAAGATTTTCCATACTCTTTTCCAGAACATCTATTTTAAGGTGAGAAGGTGAAGCTTCATCTTTCACAGATCCTCTCCTTTCATTCCTAACCCTAGCTCTTTTTGCTAACAAATTGGCTTCTACACTAACTACTACACTCTGCGTGTCTTCTAAAGTTTGGGGATTTCTCTCTCTGAGTTGGAATGCCATATCAGTATTGAACCCATCAGGAAATTTTATTAATGCTAAGTCAGGTGGGGGTCTAAGATTAACTGGTATTGCATTGTATATATTGTTAAATCTGGTGTAATAATCCTAGACTGTTTCATTTAGTCACCTTTCAATATTTTTGTACTCTGAAAGGATCTGCAAAGGGTTCTTTTTCTTTTCCCATCTATTTAAAAATTGTTGATAAAATATATCTAGGCTATCTATGCTATTAGCAGGTAATGCTGAACCATTTCCTAACATCACCAGCTAGAGTCCGAGCAAAAAGTCTCATTTGAACATCTCCAATATCAATTTCATGCAATTAAAAGTAGTTTGTCATTTTGTTCACATGATGTTGTGCTATATAAGGTCCTATGCCATCAAATTGGACAATTTTGTTTTGGTAGTCTTGTGCAATGGCACCAAGTGGGGCAGGTAACACAAGAGGATCATAACTATTTGCCATGGCTCTAAGTTGGGCAGGGCTAAGACGTGGGGATGAGGTACTTGGAGATGATGTAGTAGTTGATGGAGAACTAGGACTAATAAGTGATTGATGGGTAGTGGTAGGTTGGTAGAGAAGTGAAGGTATAAATGGAGGTGGGGAATGAACTTCAGAGGTTGAAGGGAATAATGGTGAACTAAGGGTAGTGGACACTGGTTCAGAAAGCTTGGGGATCTTAGCAGTATAAGGGATGGATGAGGGGAATTTAGAATATACTCATGATTGACTGTTTTTCCTTTTGGACTTCGAGGTCTTCAATAAACTTTGGATCTAGAACTATGTCATCAAGTGCACTTTTAGACCTAGCTCTAAATAGGGAAAGGTCAAATGACAGATCAAAGGGAAGGCCTTCTAAAAAAAAACCACTCATCAGGGCAGGAATCTTCTTTTATTGAAGGTGTTGGACTCACTAAACTTTCTTTTCTTTTGAGTCTTCTCAAAATCAAGTTGGGATTATCCACTACTGGGGCAAGGTTTGGATCTAGATTAGCCCTAGTATAGTGAGTTCACCTTGAAGCCAGAATTTCAAGCTTTTCTAATTACCTTCTTTTTGTGAAATTTTGTAAATAACTTCAAATAAACCCTTCAAGAGGCTTAAAATAAATATTTGAAATTCTCTCAAAGGTTTATTAAGGCTGAGGATTTGATTTCCCCAGTATGGTTGCACTATGTTATCACTCAGAATTATCCTTAGAAGTTATCAGAAGAAGGAAGCATCCAAGGTAACCACAAACCAATATTTTAGGCTTAGGCTCTAACTAGCCTAAGTCCAAAGAGGGCTCTCTCTATATAATTTAGCTTTGTTTTTATGGGATTTTAGGCTAGTTCTTAATGTTCATTGGGGTTTTGGTTTTGAATTGAAGGTTAGGTGGTGGAATTCTTGAAGCAGATGGATAGAGCTAGGTCTTCAAGCCATTGGGCTATGGAGTCAACAAATGAATAGCATAACTGGATCAGATCATTAAATGGAATGTTCACAGGGAAGGCTAGCAAAGAAAAATGTAAATCTTAGGCCTAATGTGTGAAATGGTTCTACCCAGGGTGATAGGGCACTTAAGAATCCTTAGACTGGGATCAGAATGAAGAACAGAGGGTGATCATGAACAAAGGGCAATTAAGAATCCTTTGCTATAGACCAGAGGAGAAACTATGGAAGCTAAGGGGTAGCTAAGAATTCCCTAGGTAATATAGTTTAGGAGAAAATATTAAGAATGTAAAGTAGTCAAGACAGAGTGCATTCAAGCAATTTCTGAAATATCATTCCTTGCTATACATTTAGATCTTAGAAATTTATACAAAGATTACGGAAAAAACATAAAGAAAATTAACATTGAACATAGAAGAATACTTATTTGAATTTCGCTTTACACAAGAACCCTATAAAATATCCGATCTTTATTCCTTGATCCAGCAAGCCAATCCAATCATTGATACAATAGAACTTTGATTTGAGAGAAAAATTCTATATAAATATCTTGGAATCCACCCTACATACTTTGAAATGTGAAGTATCTATACAAAAATATTTACAAAATATCTCAAACAACTTGAGACTTAATCTAGGGAATAAAAATATCTTCTTCCATGAAGATAGAGACAGATGTTGAATTGCTTCATGATGTCCCTTTTATTGTGGTGTTGCTGGTTGTTTTAGTTAAGTTTGAGCCCTTTGAGCTAGCTAAATTTGTACCATTTCTACGCTGGAATCTTCTTTACTTTCATCTTTCAATTGATACTCTTTGACACTGCTACTCTTTGACCCTGTTTTAATTGGTTGCCTTCATTTACAATGCAGTAACTTTCTAATGTAAATTTATTTTAGTAGATCTATCATGTTTTCCCACCATTTCGCATCAGGTAGTTTTACATTCATCATCCTTCTATAGATTTCATCTGCCTCTGTGTACTTTGCAAAATTTGGCTTAGTGAGGAACAAGTGTTTCACCTCATGCTCTAGGAAAATCGAGTTCTCCAATGTGTCATATAACACTTTTCCTATCGACAAGGCTTTAATGGCTAAAGTACTTGCTTGTTCCTTAGCCAGTTTTCTTAGTCTATCTCCATAGTCTAGTTGGGGCATGAGCTTGTCATTGATTACCATAGCATTGGGAAGACCCTTCTCCCTCAAAATCTTAAACTTATCCATGAATCTATCAATGGCTAATTGCATGTTATGGTACTTCCATGATTGTGGTAGGGTATATAGATTAGGAGAGGAGATAGATTAGGCACCCTATCACTTACTTATTAGTAAGATCCTGAAACTAAAAAAAACCTACCAAGATTGATTAGCATGATTAGGCCTAAATACAAACTAACATACCATTAAATGCTCCATATAGACCAAACCTATTATACAGGAACACCTCTTCTAAGTTAAGCATAACGTTTCTTTTGGAAAGAGCCTTCCTAATCTCCAAAATGGCCTCAATCCTATCTTCTATATTAAGCTCATGGAGCTCATATCTGTTCTTACTGTTTAGAAAGTGGATGAGTCGATTGGCATCCTCTGGTTTATTCCCCAGTTCTTCCTTTACTTTTTGGATAGCTTCAGTAGCTATCTTCACTAATTCTGTCTCCTCAAATATAACTTGAATTGATGGCCAAATATCATTGACAGATTCAATGATATTGGCCCAGAGAATTTCTTTGGTTTGTCCCAGTGGTTTCTATAGTGTTAAATCCTTCTCCAGGATTTTGATTCTCTCACCCATTCCCAATGATTTTTGTGTTTCTTCCTTTTGCTGGAGTTGGGCAAGTTTACAATCAGTTTCTAGACATGCTACCTTTTCCTTTAGTCTCTTCATATTTGTAGCTTGGATAGACATCTCTTCCATGGCTTTTACTAATTCTTCTACTTTCTCTCCCTATGTACCTGTTGCTGCTATAGGTTCTGTTGTTACTGGCAACGTTGTGGCAGGTGGAGCTGTGGGTGCTAATGACGCTGCTAGTGTGGAAGGAATTGTTGCAGATACCGTGGGGATGACAATTCTAGAAGTTGTGGCCAAGTCACTTTGCTTCGACTGAATTAAAGTGTCGAACTCCTTCTCTGTCTCCTTGATTTGATCATTTAGCTTCAGGACCAAGTCCATGGGCTCTTCCTATCCTTGCTTTGCTTCTAGGACTTCCTTTGTCTGTGGGTGATGCAACTGGGGTATCTTTAGTTGCTTATTGGGTGCAACAATGTCATCATTTTTCTTTTTAATCAACTACTTTGTAGCTTTTACATCTTTAGGATCGTGTCCTAGTTCAATCACTAAGTCCTCTAAGGACTTGATTCTATTATCCTTGGCCTATGAGGAGGCCTTCTCCAACTAAAATTGTATTGATATATTATTTAGGGAGTTCTATAATTGGTGGGTAGCAATGGCCTTCCATGTTAATGTGGATTATATCATCTCCCCTATTTGCTTGTGCAGTTCAATCTGGTCAATGGGATGAATATCCCTTGCCAGTATTTCAAAGTCCAACTTCTTGAAATCTGATGCTGCTCTTGGCTACTAAGTGATTGGCTTGATAAATGTCATCTGTATTTTCCCCTCTTTGATATCAAAGGCTGATATTAACCTTGTTTGATTAGTGGGGGTCATTTTGAGATATTGGGCATATGTTTGAGCCTTAAGACTCTCATTTATAGCTTTGATCTCTTTGTATCTTTCCTTAATATCTTGGTCCTTATCTGCAGGAATTCTAAAGAAAAATACCTCAACACTTTGTTGCCTCATCAACATTTGAGTCTGTGATGTGGAGGGCTCCTGCATACTCCCAGATGGAGTGGTGGGCCTGCTTCTTTTAGCTCCTGTGTTGGTGACCTCAGCTAAGTCATCAGTGAACTCTTTCTCAGATGCTGGATTAGGCTTTTGCATTTTGTTTGACTCAATGTACATCAAAAGTAGGCATTCATGAAGTGGAAGCCCCTTCTTTGTTCCTTTTTGGGACCTTCTCCTCATTCTGAGGAGTTTGCGTGATTGGATGGGCACTTGAAGTAGTTACTGGTTCTTCAGATGGTTCTGTCCTGGTTGATTATTCTGACCCATCTAACTATTCCGGCCTATCTGACTATTTTGGCACTTGTAAGAAACGACCCTCATCAAGTTATTTTTCTAGATCTATTAATGTGTTTTCCAAAATAACTTTAGTGTTATCCCTATCCTCTAAAGTGTTTCCCACCCATTGCAATTGGTTGGCATACTTTTATATCTCAGGTATGTGGTGATGGATATAGGGAGCCATCTTGTTCTTCTACCTTCTTTTGCAGATGAAATCTAAGGGATAATATCTCCATATGAAGCTTTGTTTTAGTTTTAATCTCTGAAGGATGAGGTCTACCTCCTTTCCAGCTTCTCTGCTATTACAAATAAAAGGACCCAATTGGTCTTTGACCTTGAGCTAGGCTTTCTTTTTTGCTTTATCAAAGTTTACCTCATCCAAATTTATTATTTTCTTGCAGTAATCTAAGTCAAATAACCTCATTGGGAGGTATTTAGGTAGTTTGTATGGGGCCAGCTCACAACCATAAATCTTGATTTCAGTGTGGTTTTGGTACAAGTACCAATCTCCCACCTGATGATTGATGTTTAAATCAACGACTCTCCTAATCTCAGCACTGATTCTTGGTGGAGGGGTCCACTAAGCATGGTCATCACAGGGTGGACAAAGGAATCTATGAATTCATGTATGAATAGGGGGGGGAATATTGATGAATCAATGCGGTCTAGAAAATGACTGATCTTGGTTGGCCCTTGGTATCCAACTTTTGCGACGTAAGTGGGAATTTATCTACTTGGAAGTATAGGAAAAGGTGATACATGATAGAGGAGTCTTTGAAGACTCTCATTACTCATTTTGAAGAATTGTTCATGCATCATGTCAACTATGAATTGAGCATAGTCAATATGATAGCAGGAGGCTGCCCTGGAGTGTATATGGACATGAAGGCTAAAATAATCTCATCAATATATTCAGTGGTGGTATAACCCAAAACAGAAGATATCATGGATACAATATGTCTACGACAAGGAGAAAAGATAGTTGCTACATATGGAGGGCAGTCTTTGGGGGTATACTTCTCTTCTACAATGAAGGTTTGGATTAATTGGGTCAATCTTGCAGGGCTAAGCTTGGGAAATAAGTCCAACGGGTCTCCAATTGAGAGGCGAGTCAAGTTTTGGAAAGGTTGGAGTTGTAGTATCTCATTTATAGATTCAGCAATGATAGTGAAAAGGATGGCCTAGTTAGGGGACATGACTACTCTTTGACTGGGAACATAGTTGGCATGGTAATAATGTACAATTTCTGGGAAAATGTGGACTTGGGGGAACTGGTACTTGGTAAAATTTGGCTCCCAAAGGGCAATTTTGTCAGCATGGTTTAGGAAATTGTCCCTACTTTGGCAGTATATTTTGAGCAGGAGCTGTATGACAGAGGTGTCTTTTATCTAAAACTCCCTATCAGCCAGGGGGAGGAGGTCTAGGTCTAAGTGGGGTGTAGAGATGGGTCTTACATCCATGGCAATTGGGGCAACCATTCTCAGTTCTTGTGGATTTAAGAATACGGGAGGTAATTTGCAGTGTTTTTAGGGCAATGGTGGTTCAGCCCAGAGTAGGCTTGAGTTCTTTGAGTTTCTTCAATTAATTTTTATCTTAACTAAGAATACTCAGTAAATGGTTTTGAAATTGACAGGTTTTTTCGGTGAATTGTAGCTTAAATACCTAGAATTGAGGTAAAATGGCTCTAAACAGGGCAATTGGAAACTACAAATGGTCAAAAGGGTTCTGTGTAGGATGGAAAGCTAACCGGGTGCTCTATGGCGCCTTTGGAGTGCAATTGGACGTGGGTTGACGTCTTCAATGTTTGTAGGTGCGTGCATGAATTTAAGAGGTTTACAGTTGAAATTCTAATGAAAACAAATGATTTGGGGAATTTTTGGCTTTATGCGCAAAAGTAAATTTTGGCGGGTATGGGGTGAATAGTGATCAATTTTTCATGTAGCGAGCAGGCGATAAATGGTTTCTATCGCACCACTTTTGGACGCTTGGTGGTATTCGGGAGGGGTCGCCTGATTCCACTCATCGGTTGACACGTAACATCAGGGGCTGGTGAACAAACCACTTTATCGAGCAGGTATTGTTCAGCAGATGGGGTCAACCTGATATGAATAGGGGTCGTCGGATGTGGAGGGAAGCGATCGCATGGTGATCAGGCGGGGAAACTGCACGGAGGCTAGTGGGGGGGGCAGGGGGTGCTTAAGTGCGGTGGTATTAGGATTAATGATGGCTTAAGGAGTGATTAGGCCATCGTGATGATTAATGGAGGGTTTGAAATGGTGCTTTATTTATTTTGATCACAGATTGATCAATTAGAGATTTTGGTCCGGGTGACTATATATTATAGTTTATATTTAAACTAAGTGGTAGGGTTAATTAATATGTGGGAGCTATATATATATGGGGAAATGGGTTTTCATCGGGAATTAATATAATAAAATTAATAATAATATGAGAAGATGAGCAAAAAGGGAAAAATCAATAAGTAAATTGTCTTTTTGTGAATTTGATGTTTTCACATATTTAACATTAATACTTAGGGTAATGTGCTTTTGTGGGTTTTTTGGGAAAAAGGGGCTTTCCATGGGGGTGATTACTTTCCCTAGTAAAATAGTGTTTTGACCTTGGGAAAAGGGGTTTTCTTAGGGAAATGAGAGGGAATGAATTTTTTATGAGGGGAATTTAGTACTTGATATCCATAAATCAATGAGTCGAGTGTCTGGTCCCTCCAAAATTCAAAGAAATGCTCTAAGACTCTTTGACTTAAAGGTTTTAAGTACTTTGAACTTTATTTATGGGAAATTAGTAAAGTAAAGGGCTCAAATGAATGGGAGAAGTTAATTAACTGACTTTGTAAATCATTTGCATGCTTGATTGTTCATTCATATCTGGAACTTTTATGATGAGAATGATAAATATGCTTTTGTCTAATCAATCATCATATTTTTGCAACCTTTCTTCTACTTACCCATCTACTCATCCTACCATTTTTACTTCTCTTTATTAGGGTGCATTTGAGCTAGCAAACCCTTATCAAATATTTTTTTTTCTCTTTACAATAGTAAACTAACTAAATGTAACCTTATTACATCCAAGGGCTTAGATTAAATAGTTAAGCTCCTTTCATTTGCTCTACCTATCTAATTATCTTCCAAGGTTACACTATTTGGCCAAATTTTTATTCTCTATCTATATATAGGAAATTGAAAACATGAAATAGTCAAGTTTACAAATTTTTACTATCATGGATTGTGGCAAGAATTACAAACTACACACAATCTTTTATTATGCACAAAAATTAAATAGTAGTGACATTTTGGCTTGCTCACTTTCATAGTATTTTTCCTTTTCTTGGGGTTCATATTTTTCATCTTTTTTAACCCTTTTTTATTCTTTTTGTCGTTTGATTATTATTTTAGGACATACCCTCTTTACATTTTTTTATTTTTCAATATGGAAAACATTTGTAGAAAGCAAAGGTATGTACATATTACAAAGTTTAATCTCAATCATTCAAAAATTATGACTCTTATTGGTATAGGAACCTAACATGATGTATCGATACACTCTCTCTAGTGCCACTACATGATTATTGGGGTTGAATGGGTCCCTTTAGCACATGTCCTATTTCCTAGTTCTATTGTTGAGTGTATCCTTCTACATGTGTCTTTGAAAATACCTTTATTTGTGTTCTATAGTGATCAATGGATTTTTTTGTCTATTATGGACCATGAATTATGCATGTTGTTGGTTGTTTGTTGTTGGGCCTTGAAATTGTCATTCACTTTCATTACATTTTCACTTATATTTCCATTTTTTCACCTTCACTCCACCTCTATTTGATTACATTTACATCGATTTAATTACATTTACCTTACCATTATCATTATTGGGTCACATTTATGTTTTTCCAAACTTTATTAATTCTCAGCATTTTTAAATGAATTTATGGCTAAAAATTATAAAATTATGTGCATATGGTTATACCTAACAAGTGGGATGAGATTGTTGACATGTGTAGGTCAAAAGGAAGCTTCTAAAAGTCCTTTATGTGGCCTCCCAAAACAAAATTCGAATTTGAGTGGCGAAGATCATGGGATCATAAGGATATGTCTCTCATTTCCTATTTGTATTGAAACTCTAAGAAGACATGTGTCTTATCATTTCCTATTTTGATTGTAACTCTAGAGATATAGGGAGAGATTCATGGACTCTCATTAATGAGATAGTTTCTCATCTTTTAGTATAAATAGGGGAAGTTTTCTCCTATCATAGGGGGTGAAAAGGGGGGGTGTAAAGGAGGAAAAGAAGAGAAATAATTATAGAATGTTTTGTAACAAGGCTTGAGATGGAATGGGATGTAAAGTGAAGATTTATTGATGTAATGAGATTAGAAGTGTAGATTTCCATTGTGTAAAGTTATGAGTTTATCAATAAAGAAGGTTCTTTTCTATTATTGAATTTTAGAATGTGAGTTTTGCTATTTGGAATGCTATTGGACAATGGAAGGGCCCCAATCAACCATGTGCATCCCTTTGTAAATTTGTAAGATTAATTAGTTTTTTTTAATTTAATTCATGCAAATAGTTTAGTTTTCCATTGCAAATGTTATTTTATTTTTCAAATGTAGATTTACCTCACTGTGTAATTTTATGTTTCCTAAGAGCATCTCAAAAAAGTAGTGTTTTATCTATTTTCTAAAATTGGATTGCTTGAAGCATTAGAGCATACAGTGACTTAGTTTTCTTTCACGTGTCTTTACAAGGCTTTCTTAGATTCATCTTTACATTCACTATTTAACCCTATGTTTTCCAAAGAGTTTCTCAAGAAGGTAGCATTCAACTATTTTCCAATATTGGTTGCTTGAGGCATTAAGAATAAATAGTGATTTAGTTTTTTTTCCTTATGCTTTTGTCATGCCTTTTAGATTAATCTTTCATCTATTGTGTAATCTCATGTTAGCAAATCCAAGAAGGTAGTTCTTCCAATTTGGGTTGCCTAAGAGGCATTAGATCACATAGTAGTTGCAAGTTTTCCTTTCCATGCTTTTATTATGCTTTCTTATATCACATCTTATGTATGCTCAATTTCTTAAGTCATTTCAAGAAGATGATTTCGACATCTTCCTATATTGAATGTTCACAATAGTATTTGAGCATGCAGTAGATCATAGTTGTTTTTATATTGCTTGCTTTCATTTCACAGATTAGGATTAGTTTTATTGTTGAACAAGAGTTTTCAAGGATAGGATAGGAAGTGATTTCATTTTCATCTTATCGATGAATACAATTGTATCTAGAATAATGCTTTGCTTTTCATTTACACAGTTCCAGCCTAGATTACACTAACCATTCAAGTTTTTTATTTGATTTTATGCAAATTAAAATTAGTTGAAGTACATTTCCTTTTCTTCCTTCTTAGAAATTAGGTCTTATATCAAACATCCATTAGACTTAGTTGATCATTGACACTTAACATCCATTAAATTCATTAAGCATAAAAGAAAAAACCCTCAAAACAATAAAAAAGCATACTCAAGGAAGTAAGAAACAAGGTTAACTAAGCACATATTGTGTACCACACTTGATCAATTTACTAACCCTGGTCGATAATTTATGTTAGCAATTTAAGACATTAAATTGACTAAACATTCACCCAACTGTAATATGTGATGAGAACATAGTTGGGCTTGTGATATTCTCCCATAATCTATAAATTGTAGTTGTAGTTTGTTTCTTCCACCTTGTGAGCAATTTCCTAGTCATCATGTTTGGTCGAGTAAGACACAAAGGCTCCTAGCTAGAAATATCCCACAAAGAGGTTGGGATTCCAAATTGGATCATGATAGATATTTTTTTATTCTTGTACAGCTCACAAAACAAGTTATTCTCTTCATTTGTTCTTACATAATATGCCTCTAGGAAGGTGCTTGGAGAAGTGATCTCATATGGTTAAGTAGTCATTATGGCCTTCCTTTAAAACATGAGATATTTTTCCTGTAGGTATATGTTATAGACAAATGAGGGCGCACTGCAATTAAGTGTAGAATCCACCAAAAACCCAAGCCTAATATTTCCCAACTCCATCTTGTCCACTTGTATTTGTAGCTTGAACAATTTTTCTACTACTTCTTTAATCTCCTTCATCCTTTGATCTCATTTATCTCTATGAGCCTCTCAGTGTTCTAGCCACTTCTCCCTGAGTCTTTTGACATCTTGGCAATGCTCCTTAATCAAAAACACCCTCTTACCATAAGTTATCATCATCTCTTTCCATTTTCATCCTTGAATTTTTCCCATGCATCCTAAAAGTCTTGCTAAATAGCCTTATCTTCCATTACATTGGGATTTTTCTAAGTGGTTGTTTATGAAAATTCAAGTCTATCATATTCTATTTGGAAAACCTCCTCTTGGGTAGAGATTTTCTCTTTACGTGTCACTTTCTAAATTTTTACCTCTACCCCAATAATATGCTTTTATTCTTCCCTTATGTCAAGGATCCCCATTGCTTGATCAAGGCAGTCTAATCCTTTAGAGGATTTATTTCACCTCATATTGGCCTCTAAAATTTTAATTTTGTTTTGTAGGTCATTGTTTCAATTTTCCAATATTTCTCCTAACAATAAATGAATGCATAGGAGTGAAAGGAAAGTGTACCTAAAAGTCTCTTCTTCTTTTTGGCCTTGTACACTTTCCTAAATATTTGAGTAGCAACACTTGTTTGGGGAGCTATAATTTCTTCTTATGTCTACTCCCACACTAGGTATTGAAACATTTTCTCTCCTCTACTTTTTCACATATTGGTTCTTTTTTTGGAGCAGGGGTTTTGTTCTCTCCTTCCTCCATCCTTGTTGGTTCTTATGGTTAAGAAGGGTCTTTTTCTTCTTTGATTTCCCCAGTTGATTTTCATGTTTCAGCAAGGGTTATCTCTTATTTAATCTATGTTGATATAGGTACCTCTTCTTCCATCTATATTGTAATAGGTACCTCTTCTACCTCTTCCACCTTTATTGCTTCGTGTGTTGGAGCATGGGTTGTTGCTTCTTCTAAATATTTTTGTGTTGCAACAAATAGGGTTTACTCCTCTTTGTTGTACCTTATTATCTTCTTCCTATGCATGGAAAAATATGCAAGTCTCTTAGTCATTCACCTCAATCAATTTTTGGATATCAACTTCAACTAAACTCTATATCGTTTTCATGGATTTATGTAGCTTCTTCTTCTTCATGCAGCTTTGTCTTAATAGTTGCTCTTAATGAAGGCACTTCGGGCATTGCAGTGACTAAGTAGTTAGAAATATCTACCAACCATAGTGAGTTGGTATATACTACAAAAATATGTTCAACATGAAAATAATATTCAATGGGTGGCTCATTATCATTTTTTGTAAGCATGGAAAGAAAATATGCCACTACATTATCTTTTCCTAGTTTATTTAAGATGTTTATGTCAAATTTTTGCAACGACAACAACCATCTAGTCACTTTGTCATTAGTTATTGGTTTTCTCATTAGTTATTTAATGGTGGCATGGTTAGTGTGTAATACCATAGGATATATAGTTATATAATGTTGAAATTTATTAATATCATGAATCTCTACAAGAAATTATTTTTATGTTACTCTGTAGTTTGATTTTGTGGGAGAGATACTTTTTCTAATAAAGCATATCACATACAAATGATGTTCTTCTTTCCTTAAGAAAACTCCAATACCATTATTTAACGCATGTGTAGATGTGTGAAAGGGGAGTTACTAATTAGGCCTTCTCAATATAGGAGTCTTGGATACTCTAGATTTCAATTCTTCGAAAGCATGCTAGAAACTATCTATCCACAAAAGTTCAACATTTTTACTAAGGAATATAAAGGATGAGTTATTCATAAAAAAATATTCAATAAAAACCCGTAACTAGCATGTCATAGAAAATGTTGTATTCATTTTGAGTCTATGTATTAGGAGAGTTTAATATTACCTTTATTTTTTCCAAATCCACTTTGATGCCCTTTGAAGAAGTATGATGCCCTAACATGATGTCTTCAATTAAAATCATTAACCATTTTCATTACTAAGGGCTACATGAAATTCCTTACAACTTATTAGTATATTTTCTAGATTATCTAATGCCACATCAAATTCATCACCATAGCTTGTAAATCCATTCTTTTAAATTTCCACACAATCACAAATTAGGTCAAAGAATATTCCAATTACAACTCATTGGAAAATTGCAAGAGCATTGTAGAGTCCAAATGGAAAAACATAGTAGGAAAATGTACCCCCAAGGACAATTAATTGTGGTTTTTTCCAAGTCCTCCAAAACTATTTGAATCTTCTTATATCCACTAAACCCATCGAGGAAAGAAAAGTACATATTTCTTGTCAATTTGTCTAGTATCTAGTCAATGAATGGTAGGGGAAGAGGTATTTGTGTCTTTGTTTATTTCTCTGTAATCAACACAAATCTTCCACTTTCCATTTTATTTTAGGTACAATCATAAGAGGGGAGGCCCATTTTCTATCAAAAATGGAGTAAATGAGGATGAAAGCAATTTCTACAACTTTTCTTTATCTATGTCCCAAAAAGCAAGATCCATTTTTTGTTGAGGTTGATAGATGGGTCTAGATTCCTCCATGATATAGATGTGGTGACTACAAAAATAAGGATGGATATCCTTCGTGTCAATGTAGTTCCAGGAAAAAGCTTCACTGTGCTTTTGTAAAACCTTAATTAGTCATTCCTTCTAGTGTTTTTTCAGCTCTCGATTGATCTGCAGATATTTTCTAGGGTCAATTTCTATGGTTTCCAAAGTTGATCCTTGTTTTTTTTTTGTTAAGATAACTCATGTTTTTACAAGTGATGCATCTATTGTGATAAGAGAATCATGGAATTCATTGTCCATTATGTGGGTGAGAATGTGTGATTTGGATGAGGATGATAAGGGTATAAAATCATGAATTCATGTCATCAAATTTGTCTTTATTGGCAATATTTTGATCTATGGTAAGTACTTGATGACAACTACCCCCTAATCACTTTCCTCTTTGTCTACCAAAATATGGGGTTTTAGGATCAATGTTGAGCTTAGCGAAAGTATATAGGGTAATTTTTTTAGTGGAGTTCCTATAGGATATTGTCATGTTACTAGATTTGGAGTTGATATATGCATTTTCAATTGCTAGCCATGGCCTTTGTAGGATTAAAGGATATCCCTCTAGATAGGACTTGGGTTGTAGAATCATGAAATCAACAAGATACTCCCATTAATCCACATATATTACTGCATCTTCCAAGATCTCTTATAGTTTGACGGTAGATTAGTCAACAATTTGTAAAATTGTGGGGGTTTTCCTAATATTAGAATGTCCTAAAACTTCCATTGTCTTATGGGTAATGGAATTTCTAGCAGCACCAAGGTCAATTAATGTATTGGGAATAACTATGTGGTTAAATTGCAAATTGAATACTAGGCTATTGGGATGTGAATGTTAGCAATGAGTACTCCCCCCATCATAATATCTAACAATTTCCCCATAACATGTATAGTTTTAGGGTCTTTCCTTCTTCTACCAAGTCTCCTTGAGCATAGTCCCTTTACTTTTTTTGAGTAAATAGAATATCATTAATTTCTTGAAACAATAGTATTTGAACACACACATTCTTAATTTCACCTAAGAAATTAAATTTAGGTTGGGTAATAGGTTTCTCTAGGTCCAATATCTCATGGAAAGGAAGAACTTATGATTCTAGGTGATCCGAATTAGATCCTTAAACTCTCTTAAAGTTACACAAACTCTGTAAAAAATCATGCTAAAGTTCAAAGTCTTGTGGATGTTGAGCTTATTAGAAATAACCTCTGAACAACGACAATTTGTGGTCAGCATGGAGCAATGAGGACCCTCAGTGAAAGCGCGTAGACCATTGGCCCATGGTAACCGTGCACTGGCACAAAATTGGCAAACGAGAGGTCAAATCCCGAAACAGAGGTAGTTTCTGATACGCGATTAGCGCTGCGCTAATCATGTATTGCAGGGCATCCCCCTCAGTGAAGGAAAGCCTCAAGTGCTCCGTCACGAGGAAAATCATAAAACCATACAGAAATCATCGATTCCATTAGAAGGCAGGTCCCGCACTAAAACCAGCAGGATATCGGAAGGGCTTCAAGTGGTAAGCGGGTTCGACCGAGTCCCGCCCGATGCCATGCACTGGGTGACACGCTTCCAATGGATGAGAGAGAAAGCTACTCCCAATGTGCGGGTAAAGTTAATGCTACTTATCCACGCGAAATGGACGAAGACCATAGGATCTGGAGGCTCCATCAACAATGAAGAAAGGCTCCGATGGATGACCGGATTTGACGGGGAAATAGGCTGAGTCATATGAGATTTGAGGTCCGACATGACCACTAAGTTGGCAGAGGAATCAGTTTCACAGGCAATATTGGAGCAATGGAAATAATGATTGTTCAAAGAGAACTGACACTCAGTTTGTGAGGAAACAAGTGGCCACCTCTCTGTGAAGCATTACATAGTGATGATGATGCCGAGCAGGGGGATTCCAACGGACAGAGGCAGGAGATCTAGAAAGATAGGAAGTGGAAATGAACAGTCAGGGAGAAGATTGGCTTTAAGCCACAAACATACAAAGAGTAAAAGCAAGTAAGGAAAGAGAAGCAAAAAGTTGAGAGGCAGAAAGAAGTGAATTGCAAAGAACAGAGAGGCCAAGTTAACCTGCAAAGCAGAGGCAGCATCGAGTAGACAGAGACAGAGAGAGTCCGAGAGTCTGTGAGCTTCAGAGAAGGCTTGAAAGGTTCAAGGAACTCTTCTATGTATACATGTCAGGTATTGAGTACCAAATTGGGTTCATACCATTAATACCAGTTGAGGTCGACATTCAGTAAGGAGAGCTTGTGCACTCTAGAGACTTGGGGAATCCAAGTACCATCCTATTGACCATCATTTGTTAAGGGAGACTCGAATTGAGCTCCTTATTGTAAAAACTCTACTTTAAGACACAATAGTAAAGGCCACCACTGAAATCTAGACCAAGAGACGTAGCCGACGAGGATCAGGTGAACTCCTTATTAATTTTGTTGTGTTTCTTACTATGTTTCTCTACTACTTCTGTGTCTATGTATTTCATAATCTTATCAATCCATTGCATAAAATAACATAGACACACCCCAGCACATGAGTTTGTAATACCTTCATTAATTCCCTGAGGTCATTTACGAGTGATTTCAGATCAAGTGGTATCAGAGCGTCTAGGTTGTTAAGGTTAGACAAGATTGTGCTAGATTTTTTTGTTGAATGCTAACTAAATCAAAGCTTAAATTAGAAGAAGGAGAGTTGGTCGAAACTAACCCGAAAATTGGAAGAGTTTATCCTCAGAAGAAAATGTCAGAAGAAATTCCCTTGGGATCAGACCCCCGGTTTATAGATAGTTTCCTGGCCATGAGGTCCATGGTAGAGGAAATGTATAGGAAGTTTAAGAAAGGTAAAGATGCAGATGCATCACACTCCAAATATAAAGGAGAAGAAGAATCTCTCCTCCATGACCACTCAAAAGGCAAATGGAAAGAATAAAACTTTCTCACACCTCCTAATAGCCCTAAACATAAAAAAGAAGACATCTTTGATTAAATTAGATGTTAAATTTGATTTTTCAATATATGATGGAGAGTTGAATGTAAAGAAGCTGGATAACTGGATCAGACAAATTAATGTTTATTACAGAGTGCAAAGCATTGACTCAGACAACAGTAAGATTTAGCTGGCCAGCCTACGCCTTGGAGGCACTGCCTTGGTATGGTGGGAAGGCAGGACATAAGCTGACATGAAGAAACATGGTAAGATTCTTTCTCTATGGAGTGAATTTGTTTCTGCAATCAAGAAGCAGTCTTATCCACTAGCTTACATGCAACAAGCCATGCTGAGCTGGCAAACTCTTCGCTAATTGAAAGGGCAAAGTGTACAAGGTTACACCCAAGAATTTCGGAAAAGAGATTTGATTCTAGTAATTTCATTAGACTCACATGAGACTCTGTTGAAGTACATAGGTGGTCTACAAAGATACATGAGGCACACCATCCTCATGTTTATCCCCACTAGTATATATGAGGTATCTGTTCAGGCTACACATCTAGAAGCTAGAGGTAAGAATGGGAACCTGGACATTAGGGGATCATCACAACCCACTGCAAGCAAAAATAAGGAGAAAAGAAGATAGAAATGGAAAGAGAGGAAGACAAACACTGCACATAAAAGCAAGGATTCATGCACTCATTGTAAAAAGGATGGGCATGATGATGAGCACTGTTGGATTCTGCATCCGAAGATGAGACCTAAGAAGTTTGAGGGCACGAAGAAGAAGACGGATGCAGCTATTCAGAAAGATTTGGGGTCAGACTCAGGAGATGAAACAACCATTGTAGCCACAATCATAAAAGGTAAGAATTCTGAAGCATCTACTAGTAATTCTGCACAATCTACTAATAATGAAGAAAATGAGAGAAAAAGACATGAGATTTTCCATATTCGAGTTATTTCCAAGCATCAAAAGATTGATACTTTGTTTGATAGTGGCTCACAAGTAAACTTAATTTCTGAAGAAATTGTAAAGAAGTTGGTATTAGTAACTACACCTCACAAGAAACCATACCCATTAGGTTGGTTAAGTGAAAAAGCACAACTATAAGTGACTAGACAATGTAAACTTAACTTTTCTTTTAGGTCAACATTTGTAGATGAGGTTGAGTTAGATACAGTTCCTTTGGATATATGTGGAATTGTTTTAGGAATTCCTTACTTGTATGATAGAAAAGCTATTTTCTATAGAGCTGAGAACAAGTATCTACTAGTTAAAGATGGGATTGAATATATTATAAGAGCTCATAAGCTCCAAAATAACTATACTCTCATAAACTCAGAGCAGATGAAACAAATTGCAAATTCATGTAAACAATTTTTACTAATGGTTGTAAAGGAAAAGAAATCTGATAAAACCAATGTACTTAAGGGTTGTGATGCTAAACAACAAAATTATTTAGAAAAATTTGTTTCAGAATATGATATCTTGTTTCAAGAACCTAAAGATTTGCCACCCAAAAAGGAAATAGTGCATGATATTAATTTGCAGCAAGATGCTCCATTGCCTAACATCAGAATGTACGGGTTATCTACTTTAGAGAATGCAGAAATAAGAAGCAGGTGCAGGAGTTGCTCGAGAAGGGGTTCATCAGACCTAGCACATCACCATGTGGGTCTCCAATTGTCTTGGTGAGAAAGAAAGATGGTTCGTGGAGAATGTGCATTGATTACCGAGCACCGAACAAGATAACAATTAAAAATCATTATCCCCTTCCTCGCATAGATGATCTATTAGATCAATTGAAAGAAGTTGTTTATTTTTCCAAGTTAGACTTGCATAGTGGATATCATCAGGTCAAAGTTGCAAAGCAAGATGCATGGAATACTGCTTTCAAAACAAAGCAGGGATTGTATGAGTGGTTGGTTATGCCTTTTGGCTTAACTAATGCTCCTGCTACTTACATGAGAGTAATGAATGATGTGCTCAGACCTTTTCTTGATGATTTTGTTATTGTATATCTGGATGACATTCTTATATTTAGCAAAACATGAGAAGAACATTTAAAGCATGTGAAGCAAACCCTAGATGTTTTGAAAAAGATAAAATCTTTATGTTAAACTCTCAAAATGTGAATTTGGAAAAATATCTTTGAATTATTTGGGACATATAGTAGGGAGTGGTGAATTAAAGATAGATCCCTCCGAGGCTGCAGTCATTGTAAACTGGCGTAAACCCAAATTTGCTACAGAAGCTAGAAGCTTCGTAGGAGCAACAAAATATTGGAGAAAGTTCATTTCTAACTTTTCCTTAATTACAACTCCCTTACCTGCTTTAATAGGATTGAACAAGGTGTTTCAGTGGGGAGGCAAATAACTGAAAGCCTTCGACACCTTGAAAGAAAAGATTAGTACAACACCAGTACTAGCACTGCCCGATCTTCAAAGACCATTTGAGGTCCAAACAGATGCCAGTGACTATGCCATGGAAGCAGTGTTGATACAACACGATAAACCCATATGTTATCATTATGAGACATTTAATTTTGCAGTAGTTAACTATTCCACATATGATAAAGAATTGTATGCATTAGTACAAAATGTGAAAAAGTGGAAACATTACTTAATGGGCAAAGAGATATTTATACATACTGATCACCAACCACTTCAATATCTACACTCCCAAACTAAGTTGCAGCAATCAAGACACTATAGATGGATGGGTTTTCTACAACAATTTCATTTAGTCATCAGATATAAAAAGGGCATACACAATAAAGTTGCAGATATGTTATATAGACCAATGATAAATGCATCTACTATACTTAAGCATGATTCAATATTGCATGAGATCTACATTGAACAATATGCTCAAGATATAGATTTTAAAGATGTATATGCAACTTTAGGTCAAGGAAAATGAGTAGAAGAATTAGATTCTCACATTAAGGACCGACTCTTGTATCATTGTGGGAAGCTATGCATTCCACAAACTGAAAGAGTAAAGATAATTTGAGAAGCACACACTTCTCTAATATCAAGTCACTTTGGGGTAAGTAAAACAGTTGCACAACTGAAAAGAGTTTGTTATTGGCCAAAAATGAATGAGACAATTTCTAGATATGTAAGAGGGTGTACCATGTGTGCTAAAAGCAAGCCCAACAATAGAAAACTAGGCTTTTACACTCCACTACCAGTTCCTTCTCATCCTTGGGAAAGTGTTTCCATGGACTTTGTTGGAGGACTACCTAGATCTAGGAAAGGTCATGACTATTTATATGTTGTTGTGGATAGGTTCAAAAAAATGTGTATTTTGATACCTTGTAATAAATATATTACAGCTAAACAAATTGCAAAATTGTTCTTTCAGCATGTATGGGTTCATTTTGGATTACCCACTTCCATTATATCTGATCGAGATACCCAATTTGTTGGGAAGTTTTGGTTGAGTCTGTGGGAACTGATGGACACCAAAGTGAAGAAAAGCATAGCCTTTCATCCACAAATAGATGGCCAGACAGAAGTGGTCAATAGGACAGTGATCTAGTTTCTCAGAGATTATTGCAGCAAACATCCCAAACTTTGGGATGAACATTTGTGTTAAGTGCAACATGCTTACAACTAAGCAAAACATTCTTCCACACAGAGATCTCCTTTTGAGACCTGTTTTGGTTTCACGCCAAGGTCTCCCTTCGATTTTGTCTTTGGTAAAAACATAGCAGTTGATCGACACAGTGATGTGGACAAGGAAACCAAGCTCATTGAACAAATCTAAGAGATTCACCAGGCAGTACAGGAACAACTGGAAAAGAGCCAAGCCAAATACAACGCAAGGCATGACAAGGATTAGATGGAGCATAGTTTCCAAGTTGGTGGTCAAGTTTGGCTGTATATCAGAAAAGACAGAATGTAGAGTGAAGGTAAAAATCTAAAGCCAATAAGGTATGGACCTTTCAAGATACTTGAGAAAATTGGTGAGAATGCTTTTCGGCTTGATTTACTAGCTTACATGCACATCTACTCAGTCGTTAATGCTGACAGCTTGAGACTATTTGAACCTTCATTAATTGAAGACCCCGAAGATCAGAGTCAATTGCCTTCTATTGATGATCTGTTACTTGAATATCTTAATGTATTATAGGAAGACACGGTTCTGCATAGGAATGTGAGGACGATGCGCAGGGGACATGTTGAGTACCTCAGAATGAGACTCAACAGTTCAAAGCCCAGTAGTGCAAAATGGATAGAGATTGGACAAGTGAGATAGCTATACCCTCACTTAGTCGATGCTTGAAAATCAACTTTTGGTGGTCCAAAATCTTTTTCAGTGGGGAGGCCGTGATCCGAATTGGATCCTTAAACTCTCTTAAAGTTACCCGAACTCTGTAAAAACTCATGCCAAATTTCAAAGTCTTGTGGATGTCAAGCTTATCAGAAATAACCTCTAAACAATGACAATTTGTGGTCAAAACGAAGCAATGAGGACCCTTGGTCAAAGCATGCAAACCATTGGCCCATGGTAACCGCGCGCTAGCACAAAATTGGCAAATGAGAGGTCAAATCCCGAAACAGAGGTAGTTTCTGATACATGATTAGCACTAATCGCATATTGCAAGGCGTCCCCCTTAGCGAAGGAAAGCCCCAAGCTATTGGTCACGAGGAAAAGAATAAAATCGTACGGAAATGGCCGTTTCCATCAAAAGGCGGGTCCCGCGCTAAAACTGGTAGGATATCGGAAGGGCTTCAAGTGGTAAGCGGGTTTGACCGAGTCCTGCCTGATGCCATACACTAGGTGACACACGTCCAGCAGATGAGAGAGAAAACCACTCTCATTGTGCGGGTAAAGGTCATGCTACTTATCTATGTGATATGGACAAAGATCGTAGGATCTGGAGGCTCCAGATCAACAGCAGAGAAAGGCTCCAATGGATGACCAGATTCGACAGGGAAATAGGATGAGTCTTATGAGATTTGAGGTTCGACATGACCGCTGAGTTGGCAAAGGAATCAGTTTCGTGGGAATTCTTGGAGCAATGGAAATAACAACCGTTCAAAGAGAACTGACACTCAGTTCATGAGGAAACAAGTGGCCACCTCTCTGTGAAGCATTATATAGTGATGATGATGCCGAGCAGGGGGATTCCAACAGATAGAGGCAGGAGATCTAGAGAGTCGGGAAGTGGAAACGAATATTCAAGGAGTAGAATGGCTTTAAGCCATGAATAGAAAAAGATTAAAAGTAGGTTGGGAAAGAGAAGAAAAAAGACAAGAGGTAGAAAGAAGTGAATTGCAGAGAACAGAGAAGCTAAGCTGACCTGCAGAGTAGAGGCAACATCGAGCAGACAGAGACAAAGAGAGTCCGAGATTCTGTGAACTCCAGAGAAGTCTTGAGAGGTTCAAGCAACTCTTCTATGTATACCTGTCACGTATTGAGTACCAAATTGGGCTCATACCACTAAGACCAGTTGATGTTGAGATTCAGTAAGGCGAGTTTGTGCTCTCTAGAGACTTGGGCAATCAAAGTACCATCCTACTGATCATCATATGTTAAGGGGGACTCGAATTGAGCTCCTTATTGTAAAAACTCTGCTTTAAGACACAATAGAAAGGGCCACCACTGAAGGCTGGACCAAGAGACATAGCCTAGGAGGATCGGGTGAACTCCTTATTAATTTTGTTGTGTTTATGTGTTGCTTACTATGTTTCTCTACTGCTTTTGTGTTTGTGTATTTCGCAATCTTATCGATCCGTTGCATAAAATAACATAGGCACACCCCAGCACATGAGTCTGTAATACCTTCATTAATTCACTGAGGTCATTTACGAGTGATTTCAGATCACTAGGAGAGATTGATATTTTCTTGAGGTATTAGAATATTAAACTTGTTTTGGTTCTTCATTCAAAACTCCCTCATTAAAGTCTTCAATTTGCACAAGAGGAGTTTATTTATTAAATTATTCCATTATCTAAGGAGGATATAGCAACAATCGAGGGAAGAGATTAGTGGGGTAAGTATAAATCCAAACATCTTAAGTTGGTTGATTTGACTTACCATTATTTGGGTTAGGATTGGGTTGTGCAAGAATTTGAGGTCGAGGATTAGCTAATGTGGATAGTTGCATTGGTGGAGAAGGAAGAAGTGGCATAGGTGCATGTATTAAGGCTTATTAAGGCCCTCTAAAGGAAAAATTCCTCCACCCTTGCAACAAAGGCTAGTTAGGAGGAGCCATCCATGGCTGAGTAGGAAAGCACTATGATGGAAAAGAGTATTGTGTTTAAGGTTTAGTCCAATATTAATTACAATACTATAATTGATCATGAATCATGCCTTGAGGTTTTAGCTGTCGTGGACTTTTTTGGGAGATGAAACATATCTATTTGGGCTCTTCAACTTCTTGATAGAAAATTTAATCTGGGTAGGGATGGACACTTACTTTTGGCATAATCCTCACTGCATATTGCACATGCCTCAATGTGATTGAACAAACATTTCTTCAACGGGTCCTTTCTTCTACACTTTGGAAAATTATTTATAAATCTAATTTTGTTGCTCCCTTCTTCTTGGTCATTTGTGATGTCTCTAATTAGGAATGCAATGAACTCAGTAGATCAATTTTAAATTCTTCTAAATGTTGAAGGCGACTGACTTTGCGAGGCACAACCGTACTATTCCAAGTGCCTTTCTATCGAGAAGGTTCCACTCTTCATCTGTCATACCCGTCGGCATCTTTGTTTTTCCGCCCAATGGTAGGTACAGATCTTTTTGATACAGATAATCTTCCATGTACATTTTCCACAGCGAGAAGTTTTGGTCATTAAATTTCTCGACCCTAAACTTACCATCTTCCACCATTTCTCCCACTCGAACGAGGAACCCTTCTTTCCTGCGAGTTTATCAGCCAAATAGACCTTTGGCTCTAATACCATTTGTTAGAAACTTATATATTACGGAGCAATAGAACACATAAAATATTGCAGAAATATAAACACAAAAAACGCATAAAACAAGAGAGACACAGATATATGTGGTTCACCCAGTTTGGGCTATGTCCACCCTGAACAACCAGTCCTTCCTTTCTATTATCTAGCAAAATGAAGAGACACACACCTACAGTAGATCCATTGTAATTTCTCTGTTTTCTCTCACAGTCTCAGCTCTCTATTTCTCACTCAGATACATGTCTATTACACAGCCTCAAATACAATGCCCTCATACAAAGAGGGGGCTCTTTCAAGGGGAAAAAAACCCTAAACTAAAAATAAGTTCTACCATCAGATCATCCGCCTAATGAACGACCCAGATTGACTAGAAATTACTGTACTTCTACAAAGGCAATTTTACATCTGTTTTTAGCTTCTGGGGGATCGCTGGTCCCCAGACCCCCCAGCCAGGGGGGGACAAGTCCCCCCTGCATGGGTGGGTGTACAAACTTCCTAGGGTATACATCCGACTAAAACAAAGACCTCTAAACAATCATGCTCCATACTCAACAAAAAAGAAAACTCCAAATGTTCCTTTTCGTAGATAGTCCCTTGAGTCTGAAAAGAAAGAAAATAATACTCAAGAGAACCTCTTAGTCATGTTCAACTAAGGTATTCTTTTTCTATAGTTAGTCTATCTCATTCCAGAAAAGGGTTAAACTTATACTTAGTAGACATCTTTTCATTTACTTTAACGAGTTCAAAAATACAATTGCTCAATAATATTTTCATAATTTGGGAGTCTGAAAAGAGTTGAAAGAAGACTAAGGAGTTTTTTTTCGTGAGTTTACAGAGCTCGAAAAAGTGATAAAAGTATGCTCTTCAGTCAAGATGATCTGTTCAAAACATAGAAAAATATGTCAAACAATTGTTGACCAAATCAAATCACTAGAAAATGATTAAAAATACATGTTTCATGATAAAACTGAAATACAATTAGGTAAAAACATTAAATATGAATATAATAATGGAAGAAATGGTCATAAGTAATCAAAATGACAATTCATTTTTACCATTTCACATTACCTTCTGATGTTAGAGTTCTGAGTACTTTTTGCCCTCAATCTTTTGCAACTGATTATGATCAATCTAGTGGATCATTTCAAGTGTTGTTACTTCCAGGTAAGATATAAAACCTTTCTCTTTCATTTCATGGTGGAATTTTGTGATTTCATGCATATTGTTTTGGGGTTTTTAGAGTCTTAGGGCTCAAATATTTCTCCTTTGGATCAATGCACCCTCCCAAAGTTGAAAGGAGTCTCAGTCCTAGTCAAAATGCACTGGATACAACGTTATGCTAGTTCCCTTCAAAATTTGTCAAGTTTTTTACATGGAATGAATCCTAACGAATCTCCTTGTGATGTTTTAGGACTTCATTGGAACAAAATGGTCTTAATATGGAGGGAAAGAGAACATGAAAAACAAGATATGAATGCAGCAAATGACCCTACTACCATCCAGGCACTAAAAATCTGTGGGTTACTGAAATTCTTCTGGCTCCCTAGTATGAGGCAATAGATGGATCTGCTAGAATGTCTTATTCATTCATGGGATGTTCAAGCTGAGGAATTCAGATTAGGAGCACATATTCTAGAGATAAAGGTAGAGGACATATATTTTTTGACTAGTTTATATATGAGAGGTGCCCCCGTCTCCTTCTTAGGCGGGAGAAGGGGTGGAGAGATAGTCAAGGATTACATTGCCACTCATTGTAGACCTTGAGCCCAACCAACTAGGGACGGGAAAATCAACATAAAATATGTGACCCAATTACCTTTAAGAACAATCCTATTCATTACTTCTAGATTGGTTGGTAGCTCTACACTTCACGTAGCCAATATGTCATATATACAATATGCCCTAAAATGTATGGACCCAATAGTTTTCAACTAGAGTGAGGGAGTGTTGGTCAACATGAATGAGCAGCTAACTAAAGAAAGAGGTGGATGATTGAAATTTTTTTCTATGGTTCGATCTTGATCTTCTTTTATTTAGAATGGGTTCCATTGCTACAGCCTTAGCATATCACACTCAATCCCATTGATACGAGAGTTGCGTGGATGAGGAGGTGGATATATCTTATGTCCTGACATGCAAGTCCGTCAGTGATCAATTTCTCACTAGCCTTCTTGAGATGGCTACGTAGGAAATTCATTATGATAGATGATTATCCATATGAAGGGATGTACTTCTGTGGAATAGGATGAGATGTACTACAATATCTGAATGTAGTTGAGACACTAGCAGAGGTAGAGCACCACATGGAGGGGCTGACACATGGGATAGATGAAAACATGGTCAACTAGCTTCCTATGTGACTTCAGAAACACACTATTGGAGTGCCAAGCCATATTGGTCGGCTACTACAAAAGATAGCTTATGCAGTGGCATGTTATCATGAGCACTATGATTAGTCTACAAGGAGGTTTATAGCCATATTTTCATGTAGTTTTTGATATGATGGGTCGTGTGGCCATATGTGTCTAGGGCACAAATTTTGTAAAGCCAAACCATTATATATAAAATTAAATTCAGTGTTTCTTAATTTCATATTGTGACTTTCAATGGATATGATATGTATTGAAGTAATTTACATATTTCATATATGCCTATCTAAAATATAATTAGCGAGTGTATCTGTCAATGTGTTTAGATGAAATCTAACCAAATAGACATTAGTCAATTAAAGTACTACAAACTGTGAGTTAAGTTTGATGATTAAATGGTGGATGCCATGTGAAATAGCATTAGACAAAAGCTTGACCACTACATTATACTCAGTGATGTTATTAGTAGAGTGATTGATATATATCCCTCTTAGACTGACTAACTCACAATTTAGAGCAAAGATAGCCCATGTTGCGGAAGATAGGTTCTGAGTACCACAACTAGCACCATCAGCATAACCAACATATGGTTCAGAGGATGTTGACATTTGCAAACCAAACATAAACGGGATCAACAAAAACCATAGGAAACTCTAAAGGGACACACTCAACACACCTGTATATAGTATCTACACAGCGCACCACGCAGAAAATCAAACATAGTATTTCTTAAAATACAACCCATTTATAGATTGTGACAGTGGAACTCCATCAAAATTCACTAGCTCATAGGCCCCTTTAGCAAGAACATGCTCGAAAATATATGGACTTAGCCACATGAGTTGGAACTTTCTTGGTCATAATTTATCATATTATTTTTTTTATAGAAGGAAAAGGTATCCTTCCGATAAGACACGAGGCTTGACATTTTTGTCATATTGCACCTTGACATGTTTCTTATAGGCTTCATTTTCCATAGAAGCATCTCGTAGAGTCTTATCTAAGTGCATCAAATGTAAGAGACATTCCTCTTCTACAAAAGTAGCAGGAAGAAGTTCTGCAACAAGTTTTAGTGATGGAATCTCACATTCAATCGAAAGGATTACTTCCAGACCTTAAACCAACTAAAAATGTGTAAATATAGTAGCAGTCTTAACAGAGGTTTGGTATGCCCACAATGTAGCATAAAGAATCAAATGCTAGTCTGATCGATGGACCCCTATCATATGTTGAAGCATTTTTTTGAGAAATTTATTAATAGCCTCAACTTTCCCATTAGCTTGAGGGTAGTAGGGAGTGGAAATTTCAATGAGAGAGTCCTAAATTGGCAGTTAGTTTGGACATCATGTGATTACAAAATTGTTTCCCATGGTTTGTAACTATGGCTTATGGAACACCAAACCATATAATGACATGGTTAAAGAAAAAATATGTAGTTGTTTCACCAGTTTGTTGAATGTAGTCATTGTCTCGACCCATTTAGTAAAGTAATATACCACTACAATGATATAATCATGCCCCCTGTCCAAGTGAGGGTTACATGT
Organism: Pinus taeda; assembly: GCA_000404065.3. Classification (NCBI taxonomy): domain Eukaryota; kingdom Viridiplantae; phylum Streptophyta; class Pinopsida; order Pinales; family Pinaceae; genus Pinus; species Pinus taeda. The sequence goes on along the minus strand of APFE030109003.1, from coordinate 252,983 downwards.
CATCAAATATATACCCCATTTCTTAAAGAACCTACAATGATAACATGATGCAAAGGAGCGGGCAGAGCACAAGTATTACGGTCATAAATTTTTGCATGCATGACACTTTTGGACAGCGAGAATGCAATCGTGAAATATGGTAGGAAAAAAGTAACCAGCACGCAAAATCTTCTATGCAGTGGAAAAACAAGACAAATCACCACCACATGCCCCCGAGTGGCATCCATTGAGGTCTTTCTCAGCTTCCTCATGGGTGAGACACATTTGGAAAACTATGTCGATACCACAGTGATAAAGGGTGTCACTAACGATGATGTAATGCTTTGCTTGTTATCAAATATGTCATTGTTCAGAGTGAGAAGTATCGAATAGGAAAGTATAGGTCTGGAGATATATAAGAATGTCTCAATACCATGGGTCATATGATGAGCTCAGAAACAATGACTCATCTGGAATGGAATTTTCAGACATCAATTCAAAATCGATAGTGGGAAGGTCACAATTAAGCTCAACAAAAACTAAGGATTTATTGGATTTGGACTTGATAAATTCCAAATAAAACTCCTACATGATGATAATCCATTTGGCGTATTTTCCCTCGAGTAGTTGACATGGAAAAACATAATTCATAGGGTTTCAATTAGAAACAACCATAGTTTTCCAGAGTAATATATAATTATGAAACCTTTGGATGACTTTGAAACCAAAGCTAACATTTCCACATGGGTGTACTTGATTTTGGTATCATTAAGATTCCGACTCAAATAATATATCATATTTTCAGTCCCTACAGTGTCTTCCTAGACCAATACTATTGCTATGGTAGTAACTGTTGGAGTGAGATAAGGAAATAATCATGATGGTAATCAACGAGATATGATAGAGATGCCTGAATTAGTACAAATTTCAAGGCATTGAACGCTTGTTGAGAAGTGTTGTCCCAATGGAAGGCAACCCCTTTCTTAAGTAGGCAAGTGAATAATTTGGTCAAATCAGCGTAATTAGGGACAAACCTTCAGAGAAAGACAGCCTTTCCCTAGAGTTGTTGAAGCTGAATGAGGGAGGAAGGAGTAGGCAAATCAATGCTTGCCTGAACTTTCAAGGGATCGATATGAATTCCATGTTTTGAAATTAAAAAGCCATGAAGTCGACCAAAACTAACACAGAACACACACTTGTGTGGATTAAGTCAAATATTATAATGTCTATGTCATAAAAAGATGGTCGTAAGGTGCATTGGGTGATTAGTCCCGTGTTTAGAATGAGAAGGTAGATCATACAAATAAGGTTCCGCAATATGTTTGATGTCATGGAAGGCTTAATCCATCACCCTTTGAAACGTAGCTCCAACATTCTTTAAGCCAAAAGGAAGTTTTTGGTATGTAAATGTACCCTAGGTACAAATGAATGCAGTCTTTTGTTGATCTGTTGGGAGAATGTTGATTTGATTATAGTCGGAGAAACCATCCATAAATGAATATATCTCATAGTTGGCACAATCATCAACAACCTTGTAGATGAACAGGTTTGGGTAATTATCCTTTGGAAAAGAACGATTTATATCTCAATAATCAATGCATACACGGATTATTCCCTATTTCTTCATGACAATAACAATATTTTACATCCAATCGGTCAAAGGAACTGGGTATATGAAACCAGTACATAGAAGTTTTACAGCTTCAACTTTAATTGCGGCAGCCTTCTTGGGATGGACCGAACAGAGGTGCTACCGAACTGGTTTAGTATCTAGATAATTTTTAATTACATGCACCACTATATTTGATCAATACCTATCATTTCCTCATAAGACCGGGCAAAGACATACAGAATTCCTGGAATAGGGCCTTATAGGTCTTAATCTCATCCAAAGAGAAAGACGCACTGATGTGTCTTGACAACACTCGGTTTAATTGAGATATCGTGAGGTATCATCTCTTCGATATTCGACAAGTTCTTTTCAGAATCAACTTCATGAATTGAAAAAAAAATTGTAGGAAACTCAATGATATTGAGATGATACAAGTGATTGATATTATCCTCAATGGTATCTAGTAAGGAGGAATAATGGTGATGATCATCCCACGGCGCATCTTCTAGAATCATGATCTCCATGATGCTCTCATCAATAGGGAATGTGTGAGAGAAAATATCAGAAGACATGTCATAATACAATGAATAATCAATTCAATTGATTGAAGAGGTAAGATCAGGATGAGATGCACAAGTAGAATAATGGCTTTGTAATCAAGCTCAATAGGGCTTAGCAACATTCGATTGAAAAAATTGTCGATGTTAGTTTCATCTGGTACAATCTAGGGATCGGTTTGGAAGAGTAGAATATGATATCATAATTATATAGGCAACCGAAAGAGAGATATCAAGACGCGAAGGTTAAGGAAGCGAAAGGATTCCCATGAGAGAGGAATACTTAAGGAGTCCAACCACCACACACTGATAAGGGTGTAGAGTTTCCCCTATAAGAGGGACACTTCCTGTAACTTGAGAATTAGAGGAAAAGAAGGTGAGTTAATCAATGGATATGATCCTGCCGTTATGTGGAAAGGCGATCATCGGGAAATAAGTCAAAACAATAGCAGTCATGGCATAAACCCACATGTAATCTAATAGAAGGTTATAGTCGAGTGGTCTATCAATAACTTTGACTTCTATGGATACATATTTATCTCTTAATTCTACTTGCTAGGAGTTCAAACTACAACAATTTTTATACATTCGTCCATCAAAATCCTTCAATGTGGTCAGTGTTTGACTCAATTGAGGAGAACTAGTTGCCTTCTAGCAAAATAAAGACATAATGCAGATTGAGGATCCTTCATCTACAATAAAATGATGGATGTTCTTATTGTGGATGACAACCTAGATCATAAAAGCCAATTGAGCTGGGAAACAAGAGGAATAGTTATCATGATTGAAAATGACTAGATTAGAATCCGAAGGATTAATACATCTGATGGCAAAACGCAAAGCTTTCTTTTGGGTGGGATATTTTTGCAACACATCAAGTGTGTACATAGTTGATGGAGATTGAGCCAAGTCCTCAACTACGTTATAATTTTGAGCAGCTAACGTGCAAGGGTTGAAAGAATATATATGAATAACTCCTTTCGGAGGCTTGAAGGTTAATTCTGTAGGAATCATATGCGGACTAGGATCCAATGGAGATGGAGTCAAACTAGTCGGTTGATCATTAGTCTCACCATTCATAGGATTCACATTAGCATAGTATTTACTTCGAGTGGCTACCATAATATCAAATTTAGGCTTCACAGAAGAAATAATTAAAACCAAGTTAGATGAAGTAGGGTCCTGAACAAACATGTGAGTTTCCTTATTGGGAAATGGGTTAGTCAGCATAGTAGGAGAAGTAAAATATTTCAGAAATTGTTTCACTTTTGCTCAATGAGGACAATCATGAGTGAAGTGCTCCTCATTACACATCATACATGGATAGCGAGGCTTCCATTTCTCATCATAGGTCTGATTTTTTTGTTTATCTTGTAGAGGAGAATCTTTCTTCTTCTTTCCTTTACCTTTCTTCTTACTTCCTAGTTGTTGTTGATATTTATCTTTATTGGATTGAACAATATTAATATCAGAAGTAGAAGCTGCAAGAGGATTGGATGGAGGGTTTCGAGCAGTCATAAGAGAAGCATCAGATGTTTTACTCTTAGACTATGAACTGGCATAACCAATCATGCCATTAGTAGCATGTGATTATTTTCGAGGAGGTTCAGGAACAATGTTTGAGGGCCTCAGCGTGTTCGGTATTTTCTCATAAAGCATGCCATATTGGGTATAAATGAGATCCAAATACTAGGCATGAGAAATCACTTGCTCTTCAGTCATAACTCCACCCTTAGCTACATATTTTGTGATTAATGGCAACAGATATTTAATGAACCATTCTACTAAAAATTGATCAAGAACATAAGTTTTAACCAATTGAAAATGACGTCACCACTATGAATATGATTAGAAATGTGAGTAGAATTGTTCTATTTAAAGTTGGTCAAAAGTTTCGTTCCAGTCTCATATCATATGGGAAATTGGAAACATGTTATGAATCTAGTGTGTAAGGAACTGAAATTATTGAATTAACTCTAGGCAATTCAATATACCATTTAGCTGTGGAATTTGTAAGTGTACTCTAGAAAATACGTAATTGAATGGAAACGTCATTTAGTTAATTTGAAGAAAAACACAAATGATAAGTCATCACATGTGTGGATGGGTCTTCTCCAGGATTGCCATTGAATTTTGGGATGTCAGAAGGAAATTCGGTAGGAATTATCAACCACCAAGGAGAATGAGCAATAAGATCATTTCTGAACTAAGTTAATATGGTATTTCAAGAGCTTCCATAACAATTAACTGCCTATTAAAATCCGAAGGAGGATACCCTAGATAGAATGGAATAGCTTGGGAAATAGGAATCTAAGTTCCATAATAAGGAGGGTTTTGATAAAGAGGAACCTCGGTACCAGGATAGGGAGGATTCTGATAACCAGTATATGCATATCCTTGTTGTCTAGATCCAGGATAACCTTGCAAATGATGGAGTGGTTGGGTTTGAATTTTTGGCCTTGATAAGGCACTTGAGGGATACCTTGAAAATTTTGATGTTGTTGTTGCATGGTATTTTGCATCATCCCAACATAAGGTGGAGTCGATGAAGTTTGTGTCATACAATATGCAGTCTGTCCTATTAGAATTTGAGGAATACCTTGCCTAAGAAGTTGAGACTATGAGGTACCTTGTAGAGGCTGAGTCCTGGGAGGTACCATACACCATTCGAATAGATTGATTCATGGTGAAAGCTTTTAAAGGTTGGCTCACATTTATTTGAGCTTGTTGAGCCATATATTGATAGGTAGGAATTTGGGATGCAGATGGTATAGATTGAAGATGTATGGATGTACTCACAACCTGTTGACAGTGTTGGACCCTCCAACATGTCAAGGGGATCTCCTCGTAAGAAATCCCAATTAGACCTCAAACCATTTGTTGTAGGAGTCTCAGCAGTGGGTCGTATGGTAATGCCTTGACTGTGATTTTGCAGAGGCAAGTAAGATAACTCTGTTGGTAGCAAGGGTGTGACTGCTGCAGTAAGTTAAGGAGGGTTCATGAGAGGTTCTAAACTATGTGGGTTGAGATGAGTGTGCCCCTTGGCAACCTGTAACAGTACTCGAACAGGAAGGGAACACACGAGCGAAAATGCATCACAAGCTAGAAAGCAAGTTAGCTGGCAATCCAAAGTGATGGTTAAACCAACAACACATCTGCAACAAGATTCATACAATTGCATACAAAACAATTCATACACAACTATGTAAGTTAAACAAAATACATTGCTAGAGCAATCGGAATAGTCCAACTACAATAGCAACATATGCATGAAAACGTGTTGGCTCTTATTATATAAAGAAGTGTAAGTTTGGTTCATACAATACATCCATGTAAACCCACTAGCCCCAACAGTGGAACGTTACAGACACATCCTCCTGCTCCTCCAAAGAGATGTACTAGCTCCGTGCAGTGGAGAAGCCAAGGCGTGTTACAATATTGTCCAAGCTCTCTCAAAGATAGTCTTATCAGAAGCTTGGCTAACCAAAAAGCATCTACAATGAGTTATGAGGGACTATTTATACCAAAGGGTGGGGTGACCCTTGACATTCCCCTTTGTGACAATTCATCTACCCTCATGACTCTTCATCTACTTTATGATTGTTACATCCAACTATCAACACTTGACTTACACTTGACATGACATTACATTACAATGCACATGTACTCATCTGAGACAGCATGGTTTGAGAAAGACATGCAAGACATCACTGACACTCAATTCATTTTGATGAGACCAACTCTTTGGAATGCTTGTGATAACAAATTTGGTGAGATGATGCCAAGCTTGGTCATCAAAGATGGTGTGCATGCACCCCATGGTGACATCCTGCTGAAGCGAACTCTTGCCTCCATTGCAACCAGTGCATTGATTTGACTCCTTCATCCAACTCATCTACTAACATGTGCATGGTCTTCTTGGGTGTGGGTGAACCAGCAACACATTGATGCATAGTGTTCATGTGAAACCTTCAAGTGTGTGCTAGTGGTCATGCGCATCAACTTGCTGAAGTACATGTTCAGCTCTAGTTCGACTTACTTCTTGTCTTCGCCTTAGTGAGTGTGTTGAATGGGTTGGATTGCATCTGTGTGCACAATGACATGAATCCCTTGCATGCGATCAATAACAATTCTCACTACGTCTGCTTTGTGCCAATTGTTGGGATAGATCTATAACTTGTATGAGCTCAATTTCATCTGTGAGTGCATGTTGTGCCCACTATTGTTCCTATTCCTATTGTAACTCATTCGTCTATCTGCGCAGCTTCATGTTCTTCCTTGAGTTGCTGCTTCAGGACATGAAACTCCTTCTTTGTTCCATTCTCTGTCTTCGAGCGATCTTCATGTCGTGCCGTCACCTCATAGCCTGATTCTCCAAAGTTGCTTTCATCATCTATGGATCTGCTTGAGCTTGCAACTTTGTTCTGCATATGTATTGTCAACAACCTTCCTCTTGCATTCATTGCATTCATTGCATTTGGTATGCTGCCTTCAGCTATTGTTCATGATGTTTCTCATTGTGATGTTTTTGTTGTCATATCTTGACGTACTTGTCTACGAAGAACTTGGTATCTCCGTGAGTAGGCAAGCTCATAGACATTTGATTGACTGCATCTCCAGGTTTGCTCTAAACAGTGTCTTAAACTCTACTCTCTTAGAAACCATTGTACATGCACTGATGAGAGGCAGATGAACACCTGTTATACCTAGATACATGGCAACACTCATGGCAAGCAAATTGTAAGTCGAAAACCAAAATGAACTTGAGAACTTACTTGCAACATACTTGTGTGACTGATCATGAAGGTTGAGAAATTTTAGCCGGGAGGTCAGGAGATTGATTGCCAAGACTGCGCAAGGCATAGTCTAGGCTATTGGGAGATTGACTAACTGTTGGAACTGTGCAATGCACAGTCTAGTCTAGCTGCTGACTGTTGGAAATGTGCAATGTGCAATCTCAACTAGAAATGGTTGCAAGCTCAGTGACTGCATTGCGCAATTTTCTAGGCGAATAGCCACTATCCCTCAAAAATGTGCAAAACAGTCCTAAAGGACACTCACTGGGTAGAGCTGCACATTTATGGAGAGGAATATTGAGTCTTCCTTCTCGGGATTGCGCAATTTTGTCTCAATGAAGGCAGAGCCCGAGCCAAGGTTGTCCAGACTCATCGATAGGCAACTGAACACGAATGTGAGTGCGAATGCATGGTGATACTGAGTGTAAGCATAAGTGAATGATCGTGCATGCAAATGGTGAAAGATAGATTCAGAAAATGGAACAACATGCATGTGGGTGAGGTTAGTTGCCGAATCATCAACTGTTTGTGAAAACAGTTTCATGCATGAGGTAGCAATGAGATGTCAACGAAAACTAAAACAATGCTAGGAAAAGCTAGTATACATGTAAATGACAACACGCATTCAAAGAAATCAAGAAAACAATACTCATACAAGTGAAAACACAAAAATTGATAGAAACACAACGCAAGGCATGGAAAGCAGGCTTACCCCAAAACATTTGAGTTGAATGTGTCGACAACTCCTAGATGTGATGTGGGATTTCATAGCTACAAGGTTGGTGTGAGGCTGAGCTCTATAGCATCTGGTTGATGAGTTTTGATAAAATTGAGGTTGCAACACACATGCAACAAATATAGGGGAAGTGACACTCAGTGGGAGGTTTCTAAAATGATTCTTGCATGTAACCTCCAACTGCCAAAAATAGATCCCTAAGTCAAGGGATTCCTTTTCAAGCTACCTTGGGAGAAGCATCTCATGAATGCAAGTCAGGTTTTCTCAATCCCATAGAGAACCGGTCAACTCAATTGCACATGCAAGAGGTTACTCAACTACTGGGAGGAAATGCACATTTTTGACTGGGAGGTGGGCTGGCTATCCAAGAGATTTGCACAATTTCTAGGCAAAGCAGCTGAATACTACCCAGATTTGCACAAATTCTATGTTGAACAGCCTTGCTGGGGAAAATTGCGCAATTTTCACTAGGAGTGTTGACTAGCAGAATTGTGCAATTTTGGAGCCCAGTAGGCTGCTAGATAGGATTGCACAATTCCTGGAGGGAAGGCTAGTTTCCCTCCAGAAATATGCAATTTCTTGGCGTAGATTCTCAGCCTACAACTAGGCCAAGTCTGGGTGAACAGCCTATGAGGGGAATGCATCAAGCTGTGATTGACGGGATATCTTTGTGCAAGCAAAACACTGAAGCTTGTGAACTTGATGAATCAAGACAAGGTGTTGTGAAAGGTTGGTAGGGAGGCTTCAAAACGAGGCTAAGGAAAAATTTTAGAGGGTGGTTTTAGTCGCTACAACACTTGGCAACACACTGGTAGAACTATAGCTCTGTCAATGTACCTTGTTCGTGAAAAGCAAGTCTAACACCTCTGGAAGTATTGTTCAATTCTCGGCTCATCTTGGTTTCACACTAGCTTGATTGTAAGATGTAGTATCTACCAAATGCTTGGTCGATTGACACACATTCCAAGCCAAGGAAACATAGCTGTTTCGATTGGGGTTGAGGGGTATATTGGTGCACAAGAAGTATAGTCGTCATAGTCTTAGTTTCATCTCTGGTGTTGCTCTGCTGCGAGTAGGCCTAGACAGTACCTCAGTGGAGTCACATAGGAACACAAGCATGGCTCCACTACCAGTGAAACTGGTCAGTACCCTGGCGGAGTTACTTGCACCACCTCCCTCTGTAGGAAGCATTTCTCTTCTTTTGCCTTATTCATTTTCATTTTTGAATTTTTTACTTTTTCGTTTTTTCATTTTTCATTTTTTAAATTGTGCATAACACTTATTCATTACAAAGGCAAAAGAGGGATCTTGACTTATTGAGAGAAGAAGAGGTTATTCCTGTAGAGAAGTAGTTTATTATATCTTTGATGTGCCTATTAAGGTTTTCCCCCTTACCTTACTCTACTTGACTAAGCTGACAAGGGTTAACCCAAAAACAACCAACTAGAGAAGGTAACACTAATTAGCACACAAGCGTTGTGTTTTCACCAAGGTCCACTTCGAACAGTACGTATTTTCATTCGATGTATCATGGACTAAAAGTAACAAGCTCTTCATACAGAGGCAAGATGATAGATAACCGAGTAGTGATAGTTGTACGAGCCCTCATGTACTTCACCAAGCTCATTTCAAGAGTCATACATGGTTACATGCAAAACTAACCTACAAATGGAAAAACCGAACTATACGAAACAAAACAAGTGAACTGAAAAACAACAAAGAAAAGAAAGAGCATAACCAAAAGTGGAAGTAAAGAAAGTAAGCAAACAAGCAAGGACACAAACAAAGAAACAAAGTGAGTAAGCAAACAAGCATGCAAGCAAACTGACTGAAATCAAATACTACTACTCCTACACTAACGGTGCATGAGCCTGATCACATGAAGTGATATTTCCAATGCAGCCACTCGTGCATTGGTTGACCCATGTTGGTGAAGGTTTGGTCCGCGAGCAACCCAGTTGTGTGAACCAGCCAGCAAGAAATATATAACAATGAAGAGAACCACACTTCATGTTTGACAGTGCCCACAGGACATAAGTGGGTGCAAGTAGATGACGAGAAATTTGTGGACTTATCATAGTGTTGCGTGACACTATGTGCAAATTTGAAGCATAAGCACACTCTTGACTAAGACATGCAAGAAAATGAAAGAAACAAAGGTAACTTGCGTCGTACATGTGCGCTTGCAACGTAAGATTCCTCTAATGCATGAGTGATGGGATCATGCAACTCGAGTGGAGGAAGTATGATCTGTGTGTGATATGGATATTCAATGCATACAGATGAGTGATGAGGAGCCTTGGGTGATTGAACAGTTTCATGATCTGAATTGAGACTAACCCCAAGAGAGTGAGGATCTGACATAACCGTCAGCTCGGGCTAAAGTGCCTCAACAGTCTTGGGTGTTTCAACTTCATCATTAGATAGAACATCATAGACCAGTGGCTTCGAAAGATCAATTGTGATAGAGTCATGATCATGACCAAATATGGAAACAAATGGATCACAAATGCCACGATCAGAAAAATCAATGATTTCATTGACATCCTCATGATCAAATGAATCAAATAGAGGGGTATATGAAAAGCAAAAAAAAATGATCCTCTGTTTCTGGAAAATACAGATGAAAGATCAAGTGGATTTTCAATGAATAACTTATCCTCTCCATTATCGAATGATGGACCAACATCTAGCGAGTCCATCCATGGATGAAGACACATATGTGAAATTGTCGATGGAAAGTTCACGAAAGATGTTAGGAAAGAACGAAGGGGGTTCGGATGGAAGGGAGTCATCCTTCGCCGAGTGTTGATGCTCAAGCTCCCACTCATACTCTTTGTCAAAGATAGTTCATGTTGGTTGTGCAACACCAACTCCTTCATTGGCTTGTTCCTCATTCACAACAAGTGAAGAGTCTAGAATGGATGAACACAAGACAATATCATCTAGAGGAACACCTGAGTACGAAGACGGAGGTTATAGAACATAATGCATATGAGAACTCAAAGGACTCAAAACCAAATATGCATGAAAATTGAGTGAAATGATGTTGGGAGGATGTGAAAGTTGAACAAGTCTATAATGAGCATGATCCTCAACATCACTTGGTAGTGGTGGAGCTGTTGAATGAGGGGAAGGCGGACAGTCGGTCGAGACAGTGACCACATCCACATGAGATTGCGCAGCTCCCTCACTGAAGAATGTTGAGTGAGGCTTGATCTCAAGCTTCTTCTTGGGACAGGTAGATTTCTTAAGGCAATACTCGAACCAGTCCCAAAGATAGGAAAATTTCATCTGGCTCCTTGAAGATTGAAACTGCAAGTCACGGAAGCGCTGCTAAAAATCTATAACCGATTCATACAGAGCCTTCCATTGTTGTAGCATTTTTTGTTCAAGATAGTTTGGATCAAAATGATAGAAAGTGTCTTCAATGAGATCAAAGAAGTGCTCAAGTGAGTGCATGCTATCAGCCAGTAGGTTGAGCAGCCATCGACGTGGAGATTCGTGAAGTGTGTGTGCAAGTAGCAAGCTGGTCTATTCATCAGAACACCCGTCTTCCTCATGAAGCATGGAACTAAAGGCATGTAAGTACTCAGGCTAAGCCACTTTACCTTCACCATCATACATGTAAGTGGACAAGAGATTGAAAAACTCCCTCGCGATGGAGACATCTTCACAATTCGAGAAACATTGCGGAGGGAGAAGATTACAAGAATCCATGAAAGGTATGCAAAGGTTCAAAACTAGATGAGAGGACATAGCTTGTAATCAAGCCCTCCTTATAGCACCAAAAATGTTGACAGTGCTAGACTTGCCAATATGTCAATGAGATCTCCCTAATACAAATTCACAATTATACCTTAGACCGTTTGGTGTAGGAGTCCTAGTAGTGGGTTGCATGGTAATTCCTTAACCGTGATTTTGCATAGAGGAAAGTAAGATAACTCTATTGGTAGAAAGGGTGTGACCATTGTAGTGAGTCAAGGAGGGTGCATGAGAGGTTCTAACACATGTGGATTGAGATGAGTGTGCCCCTTGGAAACCTGTAACAGTAATCGGATGGGAAGGGAACACACGAGCGAAAATGCATCACAAGTTGGAAAGAAAGTTAGTCGGGAATCAAAAGTGATGGTTAAACCAACAACACATCTGCAACAAGATTCATACAATTGCATACAAAATAGTTCATACACAACTACATAAGTTAAAAAACATACATTGCTACAGCAACCGGAATAGTCCAACTACAATAACAACATATGCATGAAAACATGTTGGCTCTTATTATATAAATAAGTGTAAGTTCCATTCATACAATACATCCATGTCAACCCGCTATCCCCAATAGTGGAAAGTTACAACCACATCCACCTACTCCTCCATAGAGATGTACTAGCTCCGTGCAATGGAGAAGCCAAAGCGCATTACAATACTATCCAAGCTCTCTCCAAGATAGTATTATCGGAAGCTTGGTTGACCAAAAAGCCTCTACATTGAGTTATGAGGGACTATTTATAGCAAAGGGTGGGGTGACCCTTGACATTCCCCTTTGTGACAGTTCATCTACCCTCATGACTCTTCATCTACTCTATGACTATTACATCCAACTATCGACACTTGACTTACACTTGACATGACGTTACATTACAATGCACATGTACTCATGTGAGACAACATGGCTTGAGCAAGCCATTCAAGACATCACTGACACTCGGTCTGTTGTGATGAGACCAACTCTTTGACATGGTTGTAATAGTGAATTTGGTGAGATGATGCCAAGCTTGGTCGTCCGTGGTGGTGTGCATGCACCCCATGGTGACATCTTGTTGAAGCGAACTCTCGCCTCCATTGCAACCGGTGCATTGATTCGGATCCTTCATCCAACTCGTTTAATAGCATGCGCATGGTCTTCTTGGGTGTAGCTGAACCAACAACACACTAATGCATAGTGTTCATGCTTATATTCAAGTGTGTGCTGGTGGTAATGCACATCAACTTATCAAAGTACATGTTCAGCTCCAGTTGGACTTGCTTCTTGTCTTCACCTTGGTGAGTGTGTTGAATGGGTTGGATCACATGTGTGTGCATAATGACATGAAACCTTACATGCAATCAATAACACTACTCACCATGTCTGCTCCATGCCAGTTGCTGAGATCAATCTATAACTTGTACAGGCACAGTTTCATCCGTGAGTGCATGTTGCACCCACTATTGTTCCTGTTCCTACTACAACTCATTTGTTTGTGTGTGTAGCTTCATGTTCTTCCTTGAGTTACTGCTTCAGGACATGCAACGCCTTCTTTGTTCCATTCTCTGTCTTCACACGATCTTCATGTCACGTCATCACCTCATAGCCTAAGTCTCCAAAGTTGCGTTCATCATCTATGGATCTGCTTGAGCTCGCAACTTTGTTATGCCTCTGTGTTGTCAACAACCTTCCTCTTACATTTGTTTCATTCATTGCATTCATTGCACTCACTGCATTCAATATGTTTCCTTTAGCTATTGTTCATGATGCTGCTCGTTGTGATGCTATTGTTGTCATATCTTGATGTCCTTGTCTACGAACAACTTGATATCTCTGTGAGTAGGAAAGCTCATAGACATTTAATCGACTGCATCTCCCGGTGTGCTCTGAAAGGTGTCTTCGACTCTAAAACCATTATAACTACACTGCTGAGAGGCAGATGAATGCCTACTATACCTAGAGACATGGCAACACTCATGGCAAGCAATCTGTTAGTCGAAAACCAAAATGAACTTGAGAACTGACTTGCAACATACTTGTGTGTTTGATCATGAAGGTTGCATAATGTTGATTGGGGGGTCGAGATACTGACTGCCAAGACTGCGCAAGGGACACTCTGAGTTTCTGGGAGACTAACTAACTGTTGGAACTATGCAATGCACATTCCAGTTTGGCTGCTAACTTCTGGAATTGTGCAACACGCAATCTTAGCTGGCAATGGTTGCAGGCTCAGTGATTTCATTGCGCAATTTTGTGGGCCAGAAGTCATTTTCCCTCAAAGATGTGCAAAATATTCCTAGAGGATATTCTCTGGGTAGAGATGCACATTTCTGGAGAGGAAAACTGAGTCTTCCTTCCTGGGATTGCGCAATGTTGTCTTAGTGAAGGCAGAGTCTGGGCCAAGGTTGCCCAGACTCGCCGACAGGTAATTGAATGTGAATGTGAGTGTGAACGCATGGTGATATTGAGTGTAAGCATAAGTGAATGATCATGTATGCAAACGGTGAAAGACAAATTCAGTAAACGGATCAACATGTATGTGGGTGAGGCAAGGTGTTGAATCAGCGACCATTCGTGAAAACAATTTCATGCATGTGACAGCAATGAGATGTCAACGAAAACTAAAACAGTGCTAGGACAAGCTAGTATACATGTAAACGACATCAAGTGTTCAAAGAAATCAAGCAAATAGTACTCATACAAGTGAAAACACAAAAAGTGACAAAAATGCAACACAAGGCATGGAAAGCAGGCTTACCCCAAAATAGTTGAACTGAATGTGCCGACAACTCCTAGATGTGATGTGGGATGTTAGAGTTGCAAGGTTGAGTGAGAAATGAGCTCTGCAGCATTCGGTTGATGAATTTTGATAACATCAAGGTTGTGACATGCATGCCAAAAATCTAGGGGAAGTGACACTTGGTGGGAGGTTTCTGAAATGATCCTTGCATTTAACCTCCAACTGCCAAAAATAGATCCCTGAGTCAAGGGATGCCTTTGCATGCTACCTTGGGAGAAGCATCTCATGCAAGCAAGTTAGTTTTGCTCAATCTTGGAGGAAACCAATCAACTCAACTGCACATGCAAGAGGTTGTTGAAATTCTTGGAGGAAATGCGCATTTCTGGCAGGGAGCTGGGCTCACTGCCAAGGAGATTTGTGCAATTTCTGGGCTGAGCAGTTGAGTGCTGCCTAGATTTGTGCAAATTCTAGCCTAAGCAACCCTGCTAGCGAAAATTGCGCAATTTTCACTGGGAGTGTTGAATAGAAGAATTGCACAATTATGGAGCCCAGTAGGCTACCAAAAAGGATTATGTAATTTTTTGAGGGAAGGCTGGTTTCCCTCCAGAAATGTGCAAATTCTTGGGGGAGCTACTCAGCTTGCAGCTAGACCAAGTCCAGGTGAACAACCTATGAGGAGAATGCATCAAATTATTATCAATAGGTTGCATTTGTGCAAGAAAAACGCTAAAGCTAGTGACTTGATGAAGCAAGGCAAGGTGTTGTGAAAGCTTGGTAGGGAGGCTCCAAAACGAGGCTAATGCAAAATTTTGGAGGGTGGTTGTAGCCGCTACAACACATCTGAAACAGGTTGGACTAGAAAAGTAGGTTGCTAAAAATTAGTAGCCAAACCAGAATAAGGAGTATTCAAATAAGGCAAAGCACTAATATGTGGAATATCGATGACAGGTTTCCCCCCTACCAAAGGAGGAGGGGATGATGGAAGCAATTTTCCACTAGGGGAAGGGTACCCAATATAAGGATAATTTGGTTGTTGAAGGTTTCCACTAACATAAGGACCAACATGTTGTTCAACTATAAGTGTAGGTAGAGGAGGAGCATACTATACAGTGCTCATTAGAGAAGTTCTAGATGGAATTCCAGAAATAGATGTCATGGGAGAGGTCTAGGGACTGAATGCCGCACCAAAGAAGGTACCAGACAATGATTGATAACCAAGTGGGACAAACTTCCCACCATATAGATGTGTCTATGGTGATGTCACAAACATGGATGAGGAAGAAACAATGGTTTTCTAAACCAAAGTAGAAGGCTAGGAAATCATAGCGAACTCAATCATGGTTAACAATAACAAAGATGGTTTCTATGAAAAACTCAGGGGTGAACTGAAAGGAAAAGAATCTAATAAAGGAGGTTGAGATGGATCTTGAAGAGGACGAAGAGGATAAGTCTGATAAAGATGAAGCCCTCTCAAATGAACAGGAGAAGTGGGATGAGGTTCTTCTTGTGGGATCTCTTCAATACTCATAAGGCTAGGTGGAAGGGGTTCATCGTTGGGTCCAAGGTATATAGTTTGTGGTTGTGTCTGAGACAAAGGAAGACAAGGGGAAGGTCCTAAAGTAACAGGTAAAAATGGTTGAGGTACCTTAGGTTGAATAACATCAGGTAATAACGTATTTGATTCAATAAATTCAGACTCAATAACCTCAAGCAATAAGGGTTTAGGTACTTCTGTCTCAATTGTGTCAAATTCACCGAGAAGAGAAGGATGTAATGTTGGGCTCAAAGCTCAAAGGGAAGGATGATTCTAGTGGATCAATTTCAGGAGGACCAAGAGTTGTTCTTGAAGTTCTTGATTCAGTATTTTGTGTTTTATTATGCTTCTGATGACCGCCAGGAGTTGCATCTGGTGGAAGAGGAGGCTTATTTTGCATTCTACATGAACGACGAAGGATGCATGTTTTTTCTTCCATGTTGGATTAATAAATTTTAACAATTAACACAAACATAAATCAAAAAAGGGGTAAACTAGGCATAAAGGTTTACCAAGCAAACATGAACTACAATATACACCTTCGAGAACCAAGGACTTAATGCACGTGCAGGAAATATCCACGAATGTTGTGTTCGATTTATCATGGTATACAAGGCAACCAACTCGGTTACCTATGGCGAGGATAGAAAAGTATGGTGGATTTCCAAAATATACTCAATGGTACGTGGAAGTGCAATCCATAGTAGTATTGTTTAATGTGTAAACATTCGATGAGATCGTTCCCATATAGTTATCATGCATGGAGTGCCCTCCAATATACCCAAAGGTATGAGGAGAATGATCTAATACACTTACATACGTGGAACGAAATATCACCCCTAGGAAAAAAGGCTAGAAAACAATGACAACTCCTACGTTTAACGATGTTGGAACATGTCTTTAGCCTAGACCTCTAAGTGTTTGTGTTATTATTCCAAATGCTCCTTATATTGATTCAATAAATTTTAATGTTTATCTTCAATTAATTTTCAGTTTTGGGGCTCACCACAAGTTTCACCTGAATTCCCAAAGATGCATGTTAGCATGAAGAAATTAAATTGTCCACTTTGAATGAAAATCTATCTAAAAGAGGGAAGAGACAAAGAGTATGCAACAAATAATATGTTAAGTGAAATTCCCTTTTAATGCATTGTTCCAATACTAATGCACTCACAAAACCCTATATTCCAATGCAAAGATATTTTTCTTTTTCAAATCCACTTAAGTTTCAAATATGACGAAAACTAAGATGCATGTCTAATCATGGATAAAAGAAAACTTTTTAGAACGATGACTAGAACACCAATTCATTCAAGCGTTCAATGATCAAAAAAATCAATTCGCTAATGAACTGATGATAAGAAAAAAGGAAAATCTAAACAAATCCTTATCAAAGGAACTCAAAAGCAAACCAAATGGAGGCTTTTGAGAGACCACAAGACACTCAGGGACTCAAGGAAGAGCAGTTGGAACAAAGCTGGACAAAGAGAAAATAAGACAAAATAAAATGTGTTCATGAACAAGGACCAACATAGGTGCTAATAGGGCATCAATTCTCTGCAACGTAGACACAAAGAAGGCTAAGGAGCATTGTAACGCTTTATCACTAGACCAGAGAGAGTTGATTAGGGATGCAAGGTTCCAACACAAAAATTGCAATTGAAACTCAATGAAAGGTATTCATGGGTGTATTCTTAACTGAGTAAGATAGTAAAGGTCTAAAGAAGACCTGTAAAACAAATACTAAGGACAAGGAAACCACCAAGGGAATACATTTTTCCCTAGTGGAGTCGCCAATCTATTATACGAAATCTATGACTATAGACAAAACTAGCTTTCCTAGACTTGATGGCCTAGTCTACAACAACAAAAACTAAAGAAACCAATGTTTTCCTTCAAGTAAATGGACAATGGGATGAATCCTACCTAGAATCCATCGTAAGCCTTGTTACTCTCTTGGCTTGTATGCTTCATTCCTAGCTTTGATCGCTATAATTAGAACCTACACAATTAGACAACACAAACCTACAATCTATGACATCTAGGTAGTATCATCCAAGTTCTTTATTTAATGGATCAACATGGCATTGAAATATATTAAATCATCACATCACATATAGGAAAATAATGAACTCTTTGTATTAATAGAAATGGAGAGAGTTACAACCAAATATAGAGTTGATCTTGTAGAAGAGCTCCTCCAAGTTGACCCGTCCTTCCTTGTCACAAAGTGCATCTATATGTCACCCTAATGCATGGAATGATGACTCTCACAACAATAGCATGAGGGTATAATTGATCTCCAAAATCCAACCCCTAGCTTGTGGATTCCAATAAATATATAGGCGAGGGAGGTAGTTTAGGAATCCTTATCTATTTATCAATCTAGGATTGAGATCCACTCCTGATGGGAGGAATAGCTCAAGGGATAAGGGGTGAAATATCCAAGGTAGGATAGGATAGGATTCGAGACTTTCATCCAAGGTAAATAGTTAGAACACCCTATGAAAGCTTCTAGAAGAGGAAGCTCCAGTATCCTTTTTATTTTTCCTAAATTTCTAGAATCATTGCACCCCTAGAAACGGGCAACCTGTTGGTGATCAATGCACATCCATAGAGGGTCAACCTATTAGTGAATGCAGACTCCTAAGGAAGTAGGGTACGTTGGGCCTTAAAAGCACTAAAATGAAGCAGTTAAAGGTATAAATTTAGGGATTAGGTTGAGTCATGCTTAGGGATTTGTGCAAGGGTGATGACAAGGGGTAAAAGGATGTTGATTGATTTTGTTAATAGGCCTATTAACCAGATGTGACAAAATGGCCTATAACAATATGAAATTATGTAGAAATAACAATAACATGAGTAATGCAGTGTAATAGTATAAGGAATAATAGAAGAAAAGCAGACACACATAGAGATACTAGGATTTATCGGAGACCAAGGGGAAACCCCACAAAGGGAAAAACCTAGAATCCTTCTTATTCTATTAGATTCCATCAATTAATCAACTATTATACAAAGTACATCATCATGATATATCATGAACCATATCATCCCATCTAGGGCCAATCCAAAGAGGTTCCCAACTACATTTGTGAATAATACAAGATATGTTTAAGAGAGATATAATTATGAGTAAAATCTTCATCAAGAGCATTGTTTTGTAGGCCAAGATCACTTTTACCTCTAGATCATAAGAGAGACTACTAACATCATTCATCCCAAGAAATATTACTATCATCATGGAGTATTGTCATCTCATATACCACTGACACCATGAGCAAAGAATTGTCACTGACAATCTTATCTTTGTCATCTAGGGTATTGAGGTGTCATGCATTCATTGTTTATAGTATAGCAAGGCAACACTATTAGTTATATATATGAGAAATTTTTATCTGGAATCACTACCTTCTACACATTTATATCATATACTTACTATACTATTTTTCATACAATATCATGCATACTGGCTACCGCAAACTATATCATATATGTTAATAGAGCGAGATCATTCCATACCATACATCATATGTGACTTTAGATAGATTCCATACCAATACTACAAATTATCTACCTTAAGTATTGTATATTGTATATCATCTTGCACAAGGTTGCCACACATAACTTATATAAACTATAGTGTTGATCTATACCTTACACTATACTACTAAAGCTTGAGACAGTTTTGTGACAATATTGGAGATCATACCATGTATTGCAATGTCAAGACTACTGCATTGAGGGATCACATATCACTCAATTGAGATATGTTATGTTGAGACTATAATATGTCAAGGAAACCATATTCGAACATAGATCCATACCATTACTTTATGTAGAGGAATTATACTAGAATACATTATTAGTCTCACATATAATTATAGAGAATTGAACTAAGATTTGATATAATACATCACAGGGAATTAGTGCATGACCGTGAGTTTTGTACTAATGCGATATATATATATATATATATATATATATATATATATATAATATAGGCTTGTAACTATTGCATGAGAAATCTTGAGGCAGATCGAGGAGAATATGGTCTTGGACGAATGTGATTGAAGTCCTGGGGTGTGAGACTACTAATTCATGTTGGTGTGAGTCAGGCTTTGTAGTATATATGAATGCGAACTATAATATTGAACATGCAAGCTCATGTCCTGTAATGAATGTGAGCTAGAATTTTGAGCCATGAAAGATAAATCAAACCCATCTAAAATCTTTGAACCATCCATGTCATCGATGCACTTGGGAGATCAACCTTTTTATAGTAATTTGGCATATCGAATAGGGTAGGCTCACATAGTCAACTTAAAATCAAATTTTGAATTTTCCCTCCAATAGAAGTCGACTTGAGAAGAAATAAAATTTTATTATAAGTATCTTCTTGTAATAATAATTCTTTTTCTTAACCAAATGAGAGAAGGAATGCTTGGGAATTTCTCCCTAACAGCCAAATTTAACAGAAACTAGGATACTAATAAGAGGGGGGTGAATCAGTAGTGTGAGAATTTTAAACTTTATTTCACAAGTAAAGAATTCTAAGACACCAATAAATACTTCATCAACCATTCAAATAAGTATCATAAGAATCAACACAATAAGCACAAATTAAAAACACATATTCTTCAATTACTTTCAGAAAGGCAAGCTTCGACTTGTTGTGACAAAGTTCTCTGGCTCCGACCAAAAGGAAGCTACTACTCCATAATTTTTTAGCTACTAATGAAAAAAAAAATTACCCCTAGTTTATTAGCTACCATTGAAAGGAACTACAACACCTAATTGTTTACCAGCCACTACCAGAAGGACCTACAACCCCTTATTTGCAAGTTGCCACTTGCTTGACCTCCTTGATTCACCTTTTATTCTATTTTCAAACTCAAATCATGAAGGTCGCTTCCTTACATAAAATATATAAAATCTCCCCTCAATCACACACTCCCCAATTATCACAAAATAACCTTAGGCATCCTTTGATCATTGATTAATTCACCATCACACAACATCAAACCAAATAGCATCAATATTCAAAAATTGTCTCCTTCTTGCTAGGTCAATTATGCTTATAAAGAATAAGGAATGTTATTTTTAGGTTTAAAACTTTAGTTAACTTCAGCTCTTTATCATGCATAAATAATTATTTTTTCTTATGTAACACTTGAATTCCTCTTCTGATAATTGGTCTTGATGTGTATTAATGGTATTTTGTCTTTGATTTGTTGTCCCTATGAGAAGAACGGAGTTAAACTTCCAAAATTTGCAATTCTAGAAAATATCAGGGTCTAGCAATGACTTTAGCCATTATTATAAATCTTCCTATATTGCCAAATTTCCTCATGCAATGTTACCCAAGCTTTACTCCATTTCCAAGTTGGTGGAATATCACCAAATATGGCCCAAAACACCAAATTTCAAAGTTGTTGACACGTTCACGTTGGGTTTGCGCCTTTGGTCACAAAACCTTCACATAGGACCTAGTGTTGGATCCAATCCTTTAGCCCTCAACTTTTTTTCCCCAGAAAAAATTAATGGAGCACCTTTGTTTTCCTTTAGGGTAAATCCTCCATGGTTACATGTCCCAATGGGACTACTTCTCATGTTCTGGGGTGATGTGTCAACTTGTGAAGCCTCCAACCCTTACCACTTGTGCACCAAGTTATCTCCTATCCTCGTCAGTCGGGAGAAACACTTCGTAGCTCATTTACAAATTGTTAGATTTCTTAGCCTTACATATTCTAGGCTAACTTATGTTTTCCACCTGGATGCCACTATGTCCCCAAGCTATCTCCCTAGACTTTTCTGCTTTTGCACCCTTAGAAACTTTCGAAGTCATTCCTTCCAGGATGATGTGTCTGGCACAACAATGCCACCTTTACAAGGATGCCACATGTCACTCATTGAGTCATGCCACTTGGCCACCCAAAAACACTAAATATGCATGCCATGTGTCACATCCTCATTGGGGCTATGTCATGTTGACATCATGCTAACATCATCATACCACTATGTCTCCATGTCACTTCATGTGGCCAGTAAAATCATGCCACATGTCTTCCTATGGTTTTTCCATGTTTTCAATCTTCCACGTCATCATACAGATGTAGGGGGTTTTCGGCTTGTGTTTTTGTAATGACTTATTTGTTATTTTTCAAAGGCAAGGACAGGGATTTTCTATTGCACCTTAGGGTAATTTTCCCATTTCCTCAACTTTGTTACCATAGACCTTTTTCTTTGCATACCCTTTTAAAACTCTCTAGAAAATACTTATGAGATGACCTCTCATGTGGGATCTTCTACAAGCTTACCATTGGTCCACCACTCTATTGCTGTGCCAAAACACCTTACCACCACACCACAAGACTATTTCCCTAGATGTTTTAACTAGCACTCTTTCAAATTCTTGGGGAAAGAATTCTAAGGTGACATGTCTTATATGGACCCGCTTTGTTTATTGCTGATGGTTTTCCGCGACCCCCCACACCCGTCCTCCCCCCCCCCCCCCCCCCACCTCCCTTTATGGTTTCGTGGTAAAGGGGGAGGGGATCTGCTTTTAATAAGGATTGTTGAACTCAAGATAGGTGGTTTGGGAAATCCCAATCATCATAGACACCCACCCCCCCCTTTGTTAAAACTTGGGTGGGCATGGGCCTATGGATTTTTTACAATCAATCAGTGAGGATGTGTGGCACCCAATCTACCCATGTACATGCTTAGGGTTTAACTCTTTTCCTCCACCAATTTCTATACTAACTTAGGCCAAACACCAATGCTAATTTGGCCCAAATCTTGACCTTTTGTCCTAGAAAATTTGACTGGCCTAAATATAACACCAAATTTGGCTTAAATCTTGAACTTTTGTCCTACAAACTTTGACTGGCTATATCTTTTGATGTTGAGGGTATTTTTAAGACTTTAATATACCATTGGAAATCTATTTCCAAGATCTATCCATCCGAGTGTTAAAATATGTAACTAGGTTCGATCTTCATAAATGTATTTGAGTCACAATGAAATGTATTTATCAAATGAATGAAGAAAAATATTATTATTACTATTATTATTATTATTATGACTTATTAAAGAATGGTTTTCATTCTTGGGTCATCATGTTTTATGTCAAAGTCCCCATTGAGGACTTCTAGGATTTGTTTTGAATCATTAGAGACATTTCCCATTAAAAGAGACCCTTATTGGTCTTTCGAATCATGTAAAAAGAATTAATATTGAGCAATTAGGCTATTTTTCCTTTCCACACCAAGTTGGCCTCAAGGATATCAAGTCGTCTTCAAGAAGGACAATTCGACCTCACTAGAAGGCTATATATACACGGCAATTCGAATTCATTTGGAGCATTCATTATCTCTCTCATAAGTTTTGTTAGTGTCAGTCTTTCCAGCCTTCCTCCAGTGATCAAATATGCTCTTACAAAGTGATTTTGAAGTGTCAAGGTCAAATTTTGTCATTTCAGTGACTCTTCAAGCAAAATTTGGTCACTAGGCATTAGGTCTAGGGTTTGCTTTCACTCTTTTTAAAGTTGTCCAAATGGCGGTCTATGTCATCATTTAGCTGAGTCTATCATCATTCATAGGGTTTTCATTATCATGTCAGTGTCTAATGAGTCATTTTACGTCTTGTTCATGCTTCAGTTGCGCCCAGGCAAGGTCATTTCCCTCTCCTAGGGTTTTGAAGCCATTTTCTCTCGGATGGTCAAATCATCAACAAAACTTGTTTCCTGATGTTCATACACCTTCCCCTATCCTTAAAGTACCTTACCAAATGCTTCCCATCACTGAGATTCCCCAAATTCCTCATTTTCGCATAAACCTTAGTTTCTAGCTACAACCTGGCAATTTTCTAGGTTGGGCCTGTGTTTTGCCCTTTTGGACCCCTTCCCATCACTCAATCTCTGATATTCCACTTTCCCCTACTTCCTAACATCCCTCCCTACTTCCAAAAATTTCCCCAAGAATTTAGAAGCCCCTTATCCCCTTCATTTCGCTTCATTTCGACAAAATTCCTTGTT
>APFE030109003.1:205476-217287 GCA_000404065.3 Pinus taeda | reverse complement strand
GCTTGAGTAGTTCTTGATGCTTCTGTATAAAATTATTGTCCTCCCATGTGGAATCTTCAGTGGGTAAATTCTTCCACTTGATGAATCAATTTTGTAGCTGTTGGTTTCTTGTTTCTGTGACTGCTCCAGGTTCCAATATGTTTTTTCCTCCCTCTTCAATTTCTGGCAATATTGTTTGAATTGGGATCTTTTGCAACTTTTGAATAAGTGGACATACTTCTTCGTCCTTCTTCCATTCATCCCTTGCTTCGTTTATCCAATCTAGTTGGATAATAGAAATAGCACAAAACAATGCTTCCACATCCTCATCCTTGAAGAGTCTCCCCATTCGGTAAGGTCGCCATTTTTTAAGTGCATGTAGTATTGCCAACATTTCCTTCTCATAAATAGCTTGCTTGAGATGTAGCAGTAAAAATACCCAATCACCTACATCAAACATTTTTCACTACGATGTTGATCTACCTGTTGTTTCATTCGATTTTGCACCAAAGTGGCGTTATCCTTTAAAAGTTGGAGAACTTGTTGTTGATGCTTGATGTGATCTTTCACTGCTTGAACCTTTTTCTTCTTGATATGTCCTTCTATCTCTAGAGTTTGAGCAGTGGTAATTTCTTCCAATCCTTTACAAGATATGGCTACATTCATTTCTTGATGCTCGATGTGATCTTTCACTTCTTGAACATTTTTCTTCTTGATATGTCCTTCTATCTTGATAGTTTGAGGAGTGGTAATTTTGACCAATGAATTACAAGATATGGTTGGATTCATTTCCTCTTTCTCGATGTGATCTTTCACTTCTTGCACCTTTTTATTCTTAATATGTCCTTCTATCTTGAGAGTTTGAGGAGTGGTAATTCTTGCCAATGCTTTACAAGATATGGTCTGATTCATTTCTTCTTTGTCTGGGGTGGGGTCTTGGCGTATATCCTCTTCTTCTGATGTTTCTTGATTCTTTTCTTCCTCCTCTTCATATTCTATGTAAAATAATTTCTTCTCAGCACACTTTTGACCTTTAGTGCATTTGCTATCACAATTGTAACAAAGCCCTTTTTCTCTTTTTTCTTCCAATTGTTGTGGTGTAACCGTTGTAGGTTGTGGAAGGCTAGAAGAAGCAAAACTTCCATCTTTATAGTTCTGAGGGGTAGACTTCCTTGTTTCCATAATTTTACTTTCCAATATGTAACAAAGCCTTTTTACTTTTTCCAATTGTTGTGGTGTTTCTCTAAAGAAGGTGTTGCTCATTGTATCCTCATAATGTGCTATCATTTCCTTCGTGAAAATTGACCACGTAACAAGTTGTTTACGAGAACAAAACCCTTTACACCATAAAAATTGATCTCGTTCTAAATATGAATATGCAATACATACCTTTTGTAACAGTGGTACACCATGTAGATCAAAATATTGCTCCATCTGAAGTATCCAATTTATTGGATCCTTGCCATCAAACTTCCTCATTTTTCTTTTTCTTGATTTTAGGAGCTCGATCTTGAAATGACTGTAACTCTGTACTTTCAGATCTTTAAGTTCTGAAACTACGACCTATAGTATTCCTCTGTGTCCTCTTTCCAATGCCACTAGTCTGACCCCAATTGGATTCCCCAATGAAGAGTTATCCCAAATCTCCCACAGTGACCTGATTATAGACTAATTCAGTAGAGCGAACTTGTACGACATGCCACGTGTCCCTATTTTTCCCTTTGGCTCTAAACAATATATACAAGAAACTAAAAACCGCTCTCTTTTTGTACCTTCTTACGAAATTGCAATCTGATGCTCAGAGAGAAAGTTATGACGAGTTTCCCCAGGTCACCTGTTTTGAATGTAATTCAGGATTTTGCAAAAGGACCAAATTCCTCAGATCATATCTCCGAAAATATAGTGCGAAAAGCTCTGAAATTTGGACCTGAGATTTAGCGCGATGTCTTCTCAAATGGGTTTTTTTTTCTACTTCTGAAACATCACAAAAAAACAGTTATAGTGAAAATTCCACGATGACCTGTTTGGAGCAGTGAAACCCTAGAATCCAAATCTCTAATACCAAATGTTATGAAACCAGCTCAAGAAAAGATAGAAAAGATAGATCAATGCCTTAGAATTCAGCCTCTTAGAGGGGGCAACCTCCTTTAAATTACATAAATGAACAATTCTTGGATGATTCAAATGAAAAGACCTCCTTTCTATATATAGGAGTCTAAGGGGTCATAACATAATCAGGAGCCTACATAACAATAATAATGTAAGGGCACAATAATAACAATAGTGGGCTTCTATGGGGCACAATAGTAACAATATGGGCACTACATGGGTACATCAATATAATAAGTGGGTTGTACTAATAACAATAAGGGGTTACACTAGTAGTATAGGGGCCTAACACCAACCTTTTAAAGGCTCCATCACATGAATTCCACAGGAAAATTACCATGGGAAGCCAAAAAACCATGGGCCCAAAACCACTATTATTAACTCAATCAACTTTGACAATATTTGTGATCCAAGTTTAGCTAGCATTCTCCCCTTAAACCTTGACTTGGGGTTTCCCTTGACCAAATCCAACCAGACCATCCAAGTGAATCAACCCCACTCACTCTACCCCTTACCCTCCTCAAATTTTATACCCTAGGCATCTATTAAACTAACATTCCCCCTATCACCTAAGTCTAACCCAAACTTTACTAGAAATTACCTAGGGGTACACATGCCTTACTAGATCTTACAGTAGTATGCCCATTTACTGAAAAATCGTTTTCCAATTGTTTTTGCTACCCGACCCATCCTCTCACCTTTGACTTCTAACTCATCAAAGATTTTAACCAATGTTACATATGGAAATTTGTTTCCATGATCGATAATATCATAAGCATATGAATCATGCCTAATATGATTGTGCTCATATCCCAACACTTAAGTAGCCACCTTCTCACCTTGGCTTGAGTACTATCATGGCTATCCATAACATTCCTTCTCTATGTGCTTCATCTACTATAAACGTCACCACTCCATCATTGTAGCCAATAACCTAGTAATCAACCATGATATGGCCTTAGGCCACTCCTCTATTTTTGGTTTCCAATTTCATGAACACGTTCATGTCCAAACCCAGACCTTTGTTTCTACACTAGTCAACTACTCTCATAGCTTATTATGCTATTGTCTACATGTTTCTTGTGTGCAATCACTTTATACAAGAGGTGTGGCCATGAGGTTCAGAAGACCAATAGAAGGTAGTCCAACCGTATTTATACATCCACAAGAGGGGCTTGGATGCATCCCATTTGGAGCAATATGCACTCACTACATTGAGATCCCAGTTATGCCTCTCTAGATATGGAGTCTCCTAGAATGTTGGGGACATGCTAAGCGGCTCCAACGACCTCAACTACTAATATTAGCTCATTTAGGTATTCTAATTTAGTCTTTCTAAATTCTCCTACATGTTTATATGTCTATTTATTTATTTATTTATTATTCAATGATAAAACCTTTTATTATTTGTTGATTTATGAAGGTCTTCACAATGGAAATGCAACAAATGAATAGCCTATGTGATTTGATTGTACAATCTCCTACATCATCAAGCTCATGGACATAGGTTGGTAGTAGTCATTTTTCCATTTTAGTGTGTGTGTGTGTGCACAATTGTCGAAAATTCATGTTGATACTACTAATGCCATTTTTTAGTAGTTTTATTTGATAATAAAATATGTATCTCCAATATCAAAACAAAACTTTATTTTTAGCATCAGTTGATTGTAGTCATGTGCCTTGCAACCTATGTTCCAAATTTTATACATCATAAACCATCAAACATCAAAATTGGATCTGGGGGCACTAAACATCGAGCAAGTGAACCAATAGTGACCCAATTCAAAATCTTGGCAATGAAATGTTTCTTAGTACTTGGCAAAAGAGGTGAATTATAGTTCATAACTTCCATTTTTATATTAGGATAAATGTATGCACAATTCTAGATAATTCATGCAACAAAGATCGATACAATGAAGGGGGGAGTTGATTGCTTAAACGTTGTTTTCCACTGGCATGAACAATTGGAGCTAATGTTGATGTCTAAAATATATATCTAGCTACGAAAATAGTTGTTGTATTTGAATTTCCTAGTAAAAATTTTCCTTTTTCCACATCTTTGGGTTATATACTACATCCTTATATCATAATAGCTTTGTGCTGATTGGAATCATAGTTAGCTAGAGGTTCAATGTTTTTTGGCCCTTCAAAACTAATCTTGCTCTGAATATGGCTTTGACCTATAATATGTTTTTATAATCCATTACTACAATGTTGTCGTTGCTACAACACCCTCCAAAACTTTGGCCTACGCTCAATTTTGTAGCCTTCCTTGGTCTTGTACAATGTCGTCGCAAACATTGAAACTCATTCCATGTGTTTTCTTGAAGTGTTTTGATCCCTTTTGCAATATAGGAAAAATGTCGTATTTTCACATGTTAGTTGTCGCATCATGTATAAAATCTTGTTCTGGCAGTTTCAAGAGATCATTGATGTGTAAATGATTTTTTCTAACCATGTAAACGTTCATTACACTCATTTCCAAAGTTTTAAGCATTGTCGCACAAGTGTCATCACAGTCGTCGCAAAGCATATCTTAAGTTTCAATCTTGTCGTAAGTTGTCGTAAATTTGTCACGTGGAGGGAAATTCATTTTTCATGTGTCATGGATGATCTATGTTGTTGGGTCATCAAGGATTCTAAATGTGTGATCACAATCGAAGTCTCATCACTATTCACATCAATCTCACTAATCTCGAGCTTGGACTTTTCTCAAAACGCTTCCCGACCAAGCAACCTAGCTTCACCTAGCCTCCCTAAACTATGCATTGTGCAGTCTCAATCCTCTAGTTGTGACCTTGCCTCTTGGAAATGCACAATGCATAGGTCATGTCTCCTAGTACTATTACACTACGTAGTTTTAGTGCTCAAACCCTGACCTTAGCTCCCAAAATTGTTAAATTCCTTCTCCCAGCATGGCCCTAACTATGCATTGAGTAGTCACTAGCATCAAGCTCATCCCCTTAGCCTCTGAGATGCATAATTTCATAATGGCCCAGTCTCCCTTGTCTCTTGTAGCTATGCAATGTGATCACCTAGTGCTCATCCCCTCAACCTGTCACACTTGTCTCCAGAATTGTGCAGTTTGCTCCGTGAGCCTATCCTAAACTATGCATTGCACAATCTCAGGGTTCAAGGCTCCCCCTTCATTGCTTGAACTATGCAACTGCACATTCATTGAGCCCCATTCCCATCTTTCCTTTGGTTTTTTCTCAATCAATGTATCAATATGCACAATATTAGGCAAGGGGGTTTTGGGACTAATGTCTTCTTGTCATGAGTGAATTGCAGAAACAGGTACCTTATCATGCCATGGAAAGATGATGAAGAAGGAGATGAAGGAGTGAAACAAACTGAAATATATTATTATAGCTTAGTATGCAAGTTGATCAATGAAGAGAAATAAAAGGGACACTAGTTTGTGATCACCATTCAAGACTTGAGATCACTGAAGATTCCTTATCACCAAGCCATGTGGAGGTGAAAAGAAAAGAATTCTCATGAAGACCCTCAGCACATAGTAGTAGTACCGGCTTGACTTTTCCACATCATCAAGAAATCTATGTCAACAATTTCATTTCATGTCATGTCATGATTTTTCACATGCCACACCATTGTGGTTAATGATGTAAATTATGTTTCGAAAATGTATTATAAAGTGGAAGTCCAAAGGACATGTGTGGAATATGAAGATTCATGTAAAGTTGAAAAGTCATAGGAAGTCAAACAGTCATGAGGGTAGATAAAGAGTGATAAGTAAGGTGAAGCATCACTTCCTCATTGTTATATATACACCCTCATTGTAAGAGCAAAGGACTTTTCACTTTACCTCCTACTGTAAAGCAGTAAAGCGATAAGCTAGTTATTTTGAGGAGAAAGGAGTCGCTCCATGTTAATTTTAGATAACAATGGTATGTTCTATGTATTAGCACAATTTACTTCAATATTCCTTTAGTAGCCCAATGAAAATTTCCAATTATGGGCCAGTAGAAATCACGTTAACTATAACTTTTTGACGGTAAATGCAGATGAAACATAAAAACAAGTGTAAAAGACAAGCCAAGACAAGAGGACACAAGATATAGTTGATGCCAGGGACAAACCCCAATGTGCGGAAACCCTTTGATCAAATATTCTTATTATTCTTCAATACTTCAACAAAGAGAGAGAGAGTAAAAATATAAAATTAAATTGCCAAAAAACAGTCCTAATAAATCAGCAGTCAACAACAGTCAACTGCAGCCCTAACCAGAAAGTCAATGGTGGTCAAAGTAGCCTCAAAATGTCTTCCAAGCAACTTTATCAACATCAAAAGAATTTGACCTTCCAAGAGAGTCAAATTCATCCCAAAACAAATCGGTCAAACAAATCAAAGGCGAGAGAAAACCCTACTGTAAATTCTACAGTCAAATCAAAAAGTCAATGTTTAAGTCAACTTAGTCAAACTATCCAAAACACCTTGAAAATTGTGTCAGTCAATGCAACCTTCAAAAATCAAAATTTTTCCCTCCAGATCGAAGTCAAAGCATGGTCAAACAGACCAAGTCAATGTTGTTCAATGCTTCCCTGTTCCCTGAAATGTTCAACCACTAAAACAGACTAAAAATTCGGCCTCTTGCCACACGTGTGAGTAAGAGAGAGGTTGTCTTTGAGTTGTACGAACCAATCAAGAGAGGAGAGAGGTGATGATGTGATGTATTGAGATGGTGTCCAAATGAGAGAGAGGTCACTACTATTCATACACTTCTTTGAAGGTGAGGAGACACATCCATTGGGCTTCATGAGCTTAAATTTGACTGAGGCTGACCTTGACAAAGAATAGATTCAAAATTCCATTTCTTCTTGTCAAAATGAGATGATATTTATATCAAAATTAGACCTCTCGAAAATAGGAATCCAATGCAATAATCATCTCCATCATATGAGTTGTCCTATGGTTGAATTTGGCCCTAATTTCTAATTTTAATTCTCCCTCTCAACTAGGGATAATTCCACCTACAAATCCAACTGTCATCATGCCACCATATCATCCTATAACATCCCTATCATCATTGCCCTACTCTTCTGAACCATGAAGTAATAATGAAGAATAAGCAATCGAGAGTGAGTCATAAGATCATACCACTCTAAAATGACTAAACTCAGTCCTTGATCCCAGATCAAGTTTTTGAACACCATGCATCCTAATCATAGGGAGTACAACAATACATGATGTGTCCATCGGTAGTGCTATGGTCCCTAACCATCTTTTCCCAACTCATTGGCCAGATGAGAGGTATTCCCCATGAGTCTTAGACTCTATGGATAGGATGTGTGCCAGGGCATCAGAAATAGAAGGTGAACCACTCATCCTATGCATATGTCAATCATAGGGGAAGGTGAACCACTCACCCTACATACATTTTTCCGAGTAGGAGAAAGTGAACCACTCACCCTACACGCATGTCAACCATAATGGTGTATCACAAGGGAAGGTGAACCACTCACCCTGTATCCAACGCACCACTAAGTGTAGAAATTTTGAATAATATGAAACTTATTCATAGAGATTGTCCTGATTATACACTAATTGCGGAATACATGCATAATACATAACCTCCTCTACATTGATCGTCAATTTTGCAGTATTAAGAAAAAATCGCATGCACACATTGAAGCATCAATCACACATATCAACACAGTCTATCACAGGGAAAGCATAAAGCTAAAAAACCCCAACTATCTATATATTATATTGATTGAGAACATGTAACAATACATAGTACAATACTCCTCGCAAGTACTCAGTACTATCTCCACCTGTTACACACAAACTAGCTCTGATCTGAATCAATCACTAGCTCAAATCTCTTCCGCTGCTTGCTTGCCTCCATTGCGCAATCCTGCATGAGAATACTGATCAATGAATGATCCAAATTCATATTTCCCTTGGATATACCACGCAATCCTCATTGGAAATACTCAATCCATTGATTGTGCAAATCACATGCACAACTATAGTCACAACTAACAATTGTCTTGCCCTTTCACTTACCTCTAACGCTTGTCTTCACTAAACTGTCCATGCACTAAGTTCACTGATGTATTCTTCAGTTGATTTATGAGTTAATAATTAGTGAATTAATTAATAACTAATTCACACCACTCAACATTAGTAGATTTGCCAGTTAGACTAACTACAACTAGTTCAACTGAGTCAAACTGAACACAACTCCATCAACTCCTGATCCAACTCCACATAACTCAATCACTAAAGCCCTAACTAAAGTCCTCCATGAAATAGCTCAAGTTAACCATAGGAACCACGTATTTCCTTATGGCAGCTGCATGTGCCACATCTGTAGCTCAAACTGAAGTGCTCCAAGAGAATAAGATAATGTTTATAGTCCAAATATTATTAAGGGCTAATAATATTCGACTGTTCTATATTTAGATTGACAGTACCTCCATTGTTGTCTAAAAATAGAAGTCCATCTATTTTTAGCAACATGACCAATCATCCATAATCACCATCCTGCAACTCACAGACCATGATCCATATGTCTAAAAATAGACTTTGCGCCAAAACTTGCCCAGCGGGCCCACTTAGTGAAGGCGACTTCTTTTCACTAAGCTCCATCATCTTGTTGCAATCTAAACACTCCCTCCCAACAAGATATGGATTATCAGCAACCCCTATCCTATCTTGGTGGTACTTGAATTTTCTCCTGGTGAGCGCCTTCTTCAAGATATCAGCATCCTGACCCTCCATGGGAATATATGAAAGTAACATGATTCTCCACTGCACACAATCTCTGATATGATGGTACCTGATGTTATCCGTTGAGCCTCCTACCTCCTATCTGTACCAAGATCCTTATCCCGATGTGCCTCTCTTGAGCCTGCACACATGCGACTCCACCAACTTTCGATAAACAGTGGCATCCACTACCTCCGTTGAAGTAGCATCCTCCTTCCTCCAACCTCCAAGAAGGAATGCAGTCTTCACATCCATCTGATGAATGTGCCACCCCATCTGCATCACTTTGTAGATCCATCTTGAACCCACCACTGACTTCCCTTCCGGTCTTGGGAAAATCTCCCATGCACTATTTCTGACAATCGAATCATACTCTTCCACCATGGTGTCTACCCATGCGGGATCCTCCACAGCTTCCTCGAAAGAGGATGGCTCCATCACGACACATTTTCTCACAAGGGCCATGTATCTAGTGTACCGATCTGGTGACTATTTCTATTTGCACTCTGTTGTAGGTGGTCCTACAACCTTCTCTGCATCTTGAGCCAGTCGCTCAGCTTTTGTAGTGCGCTTTCGCCCTCTGATGGTTGGCGCTGCATGAGTGGTCTCTTCCACTCCATGAAATTCATCTTGTGGCTGATCCACATCCTGAAGCTCATCCTTAGGAACTAATAGCTCCTCATCTGCATGCAAGTGTGGCTCCCTCTCAAGCGAACACGTCATGGCTTTCTCCTCCTGAAATTTGATATCCCGTCGCACAACAGTCTTGCAACTATCTGGAAAATACACACGATAGTTGTGGGGCGTATCAGTGTGCCCCACAAATATCTCAACCTATGCGGTTGGCTCCAGCTTCTTCCTGGCATCCTTTGTCACATGCATGTAAACGGGAGAACCAAAAATCCTCAAATGGGAAATATCAGGCCTCTTACCAGAATAAGCCTCCTCGGGTGTACTCATGCCAAGTATCTTGTGAGACAACGGTTCTACACATATACTGCAGTATTGCATGCCTTCGCACACAAGTGAATGGGTAGGCCTTGATCATGCAACATCGCTCGTGTAGCACCCATGATCGTTCTGATCTTCCGCTCAGCAACCCTGATTTGTTGTGGGTAATGGGGAGCTATGAGCTCTCTTCGAATCCCTTCTGCACTGCAGAAGTCCTTGAACTCGCCAGAGATGAATTCACCACCATTGTCGCTCCTAAGAGCCTTCACCTTCTTCCCCGATTCCTTCTTGACCAGTGCTTTGAACTCACAAAACTTTGAGTATGTCTCGCTCTTCTTCTGCATGAAGAAGATCAAGCACTTTCAGGAGAAATCATCAACAAAGATCACATAGTACCTGTGCTTTGTTGTCGAAGCTACTGAGAAAGGTCCACACACGTCTGTGTGAATTCTCTCAAGGATCGTCATGGTGCGACTATCCTTCTCGTGAAAGGTGGCTTTCACAAACTTTCGCAAAGTACACCCCTTGCATTGATCTGACTGCACAAGAGTGCCTTTAGGAAGCCCAATAGAAATCTGCTGCAGTATCTTTAAGGCTC
This sequence comes from Pinus taeda, assembly GCA_000404065.3. Classification (NCBI taxonomy): domain Eukaryota; kingdom Viridiplantae; phylum Streptophyta; class Pinopsida; order Pinales; family Pinaceae; genus Pinus; species Pinus taeda. Next base: position 206,911 of record APFE030109003.1, on the reverse strand, counting down.
CATGGTGAAGGTGGCCCAATCTCCGGTGCCACAGATCGCCATCATCCCGGCTCACCACTCCTTTTGCCTTTCATGCCATTTCTACGCAACCATCTACATGCAACTGATAAAGGTTCTTGACTCGAACCCCTATCTTCCGGGTTTCTCCAGTTGTCTTACTGTGCAGGAAAGCCTTTCCCTCGCTGAAAACAACATCATATCCCTTGTCTTTTAACATCGCCACAGAGATAAGATTCTTATTCAATCCTGGAACATGCATCACTTCCTTCAATACGAAGGGTTTATCAGACTCCCTCTCAAAGGAAATGGTACCGATATCGGTCGCATTGTATCTACCATCATCACCCATCTCAATGTGCACTCCAAGTTCTTTCTCATACAGATAAAAAAACAAATCTCGATCTCCTGTCATGTGAAAAGACGAACCACTGTCCAAGAACCATACTGATCCCATCACACTTGATACCAAGCATGCGATCAGTGAAAATCCAGCTCAAGCTGCGAGGCTAAGGCCTCTCCCACTGCAGATCCAACAGCTTGCTTATTTTTCTTCTTCTGCGGACAATTTGTGGCATAGTGCCCGTGCTGGTGACAATGAAAGCACTCCACCTTGGACATGTCCTGCTTCTTACCTTTCACACCAAAATGAGAAGCTTTCTTTTTCTTTCCCTTCTTTGCTTTGGCAGCCGAAGTGCAATTTTCTTCATCAGATGCCTTTGATGAAGATCCGTCCCTGGTATTCTGCCTAATCTCCTCTTGCATAAGATCCAACAAAAGTCTCTCCCATCCTGGCAATTTCTCCTGACCATTGGCAGAGTCCTAATAGGAATGACAACTCTTCGGAAGACCAAGGAGAGCTAAGCTCACCAAGTCCTCATCATCGACGGTCACCCCCACACTTTCTAGCTCATCCCGGCATTGGGTGAACTTCGTGAGATACTTGGGCATACTGTCACCTTTCTCACACTTTATGTTTCTGAGTTTATCCTTGAGCGCCAACTTCCTCTGGTTGGTCTTCCTTTGGAATAGATCTGTCAATGCTTTCCACATTAAGTATGGAGAAGCCTTTCCATGGAGGCTGGACACAATGTGATCCCTCACGCCCTCCAACGGAATCCTTCGACACTTTGATGTCTTCTTTTGCCAATCCCCGACTTGAGCAACATCAGTAGGTTTTGGGACATCCGCTTCTATGAACTCCTTCAACCCATTATCATCTAACACTACCTCCATCCTGTCCTTCCATGCAATATAGTTCGAGTTGCCCTCAAGGGCATACTCCAATCGCAATCCGTTAAAAGACATTTCAACTTTGACACCAAGAAAACACTGCTACAAATTCGAATTCCACCAGCTCAAAACTCAACTGCTTCTGATCTAAAATTCGTGAGAACAAAGTATTTCTCATACAGAGATCGACTGTATGGGCATTCAC
>APFE030109003.1:162677-205456 GCA_000404065.3 Pinus taeda | reverse complement strand
TGATCATCAATTTTGCGGAATTAAGAAACAATCGCATGCGCACATTGAAGCATCAATCACACATATCAACACAGTATATCACGTGGAAATCATACAGCTCAAAACACCCAACTATCTGTATATTATATTGATTGAGAACATGTAACAATGCATAGTACAATACTTCTCACAAGTACTCAGTACTATCTCCACCTGTTACACACAAACTAGCTCAAATATGAATCAATCACTGGTTCAAATCTCCTCCGTTGCTTGCCTGCCTCCACTACGCAATCCTGCATGAGAATAGAATGAGAATGGCTGAGCCAAACTCGTATTTCCCTTGTGTAACACTACGCAATCCTCATTGGAAATCTCAATCCACTGATTGTGCAAATCACATGCACAACTGACAGCTGTCTTTCCCTTTCACTCATCTCTAACACTTGTCTCCACTGAACTGTCCATGCACTGAGTTAACTGATGTATTCTTCATTTGATTTATGAGTTAATAATTAGTGAATTAATTAATAATTAATTCACACCACTCATCATTAGTCTATTTGTTAGTTAGACTAACTACAACTAGTTCAACTAAGTCAAACTGAACACAACTCCATCCACTCCTCATTCAACTCCACAAAACTCAATCACTTGAGTTCTAACTGAAGTCCTTCATGCAATAGCTCAACTAACCCATAAGAAAAGCGTATTTCCTTCTGGCAATTGCATGTGCCACATCCGTAGCTCGAACTGAAGTGTCGCAAGAGAATAAGATAATGTTTATAGTCCAAATATTATTAAGAGCTAATAATATTCGACTGTTCTATTTTTAACCTGGCAGTCTAAAAATAGACTCCGCCCATATGTCTAAAAATATAGGTCCATATGTTTTTACCAACATGACCAATCATCCACAAATAGCATCCTGCAACTCATAGACCATGATCCATATGTCTAAAAATAGACTTTGCGCCAAAAATAGCCTGCGGGCCCACTTAGTGAAGGCGACTTCTTTTCACTAAGCTCCATCGTCTTGTTGCATTTTCAACAGGGTTAAGTTTCATCATGAATTAGCAAGGTTGTTTGTGACACATGTGGACAACAATGAAGTAAACCTTGCTGGAGTTACATTCACTTTCTCACCTAGTATTATTTCAGAGGCTACAGGCATTCCAAATGTAGGTGAAAAATGGAATAAAGGACAGTATATTAGTAGGGAGTACTATGAGCCTTACATCAAGGATAAATACCATGGAAAATTGAAGAGAGTGTTCCCCTTCAAATTCTTGGAGGATAGGTTTGCTCTACTCATGAAGATCATCATCAAATACTTTACTTGTGAAGGTAGGTTTTATCGGTTGTATGCCTACCACATCAGATTGTTGATGCATTTTACTAGAGTGAGGATGATGAATATTCCTTACTTCATGTTTCAAAATTTTGAGAATATGGCACTTTATGTCAAGAAGAATCCATATCCCTAACAATTAAACAACATCTTTCATTATTATTTGATTAAAATCATTGTTCTACATCAGCTGAACCTTCTCAAGATGCCATGGGAGACTTTCATTTCTCATGAGATGTTCAAAGGCCCACAAATCTTTTCATCAGTGCATCAAGAGGAAGGTGGACCTTCAGGACATGAACAAGTCAAAGGAATTGAAACTATTGGAGTGCCAGTGTTTGTGACATATTAGAGGGGAATTAGGAGGCTCTTTGTAGCTCCTAGGCGAGTATTATCTCCACAAGGTGTGGAAGGGTCTTGCCTTTGTCATCAGGCAACAGGAAAATGATATCTCCACAAGGTGTGGAAGGAGATTTTCCTTCTTCTTCAGCTAAACAGGTACAGGTTGGGCAGCACAACAAGGGTAAAGGTAAAGGCAAGTGTAAAATGCATAAGCAAGATCCTAGTGATGGGCAAGAGAGGGACTTTGAGCTGGTTGATCATGAGGAGACACAAGGAGTTGATGCCATTGATTTGGAAACCCAAGGTACAAATAATACTAAATACATGATCATCAAGGAGAAATAGGTTGATATACAAGCCTTGTCAGTCAATTTAGAGAGGGAAAAGTGGATCATCAATTATCTTGAGCTAGAAAACAAGCAATTGACCGACAAGCAAGTCTTAATGGAGTTGCAAATGATCAAGGAGAACCAACAAAAAGAAAAGAAAGCAAAGGTCAAGATGACATCCATTGAGCAAGAGATAGAGAATGATCAGGAAATTTGGCTTGAAAGGGTCAACATTTACCTTGAAAAGCTGCTTGAGAAGGCCAATAAAGAAAAGAAGATGCTTCATCACATGTCCTATCACAATATGACCTAGAACAAAATATGCAATATAAGGATGAGGAAACTTAAGGCAAGGTTGAGGAAGGCCTTGAGGAGAAAAAAGGAGCATTACAAGCTAAAAATCTTGGTTGAGGCTTCACTTTCCCATCAAAACAAATAAGAGAGTGCCTTGTGCCAATTTTGGTAAAATTTTGGTAAGATTTTGCAATTTTCAAAATTTAAATTTTGCAACACAGGAATTTGGCATGGCGTTGCACTTTTGACTGGGACACTTTTTGGAGAAATGTCTTGCATATTTAGATTCAACATGATGATAACATCAATCCCTAAAAGTTGCAGCAAATTTGGAGCTAATCTTGGTCACCTAAAGGTCAAAAAACCATCAAAAAATGACCTCTATGCCAGTTTTTGGACACACAAGAAGCAGTCTTGGGAGATTCCACTTTTGAGGGGGAAAATGACCTCCAAATGAAAAAATTAAAGATGTTCCAGAAACTAGACAGGAAAACATTTCCAGCAAGGTATCTTTGGCTCAATTTGGTCAAGGGCCAAAACTGGGTCTGAAGCGGCGCTACGCATAGGACAAATTTTGCCAGTTTTGCTCAAAAATCCAGTTTTCGCATAGTTATTTCATAAATTGACTTTTTCTCTCATCATGGATGAATTTATGATTGTAAATGATGCTATGCTATGTAAATTTAATTTCAAAATGACCTTAGAGGGTAGATTCATCATTTTGAGGTGGTTGAGGGGTAAATGAATCAGTTTCCATGGTTATAGAGGCAAGATGTTCCACTGCCTATATTCCTGTTCCTAGTTTAGAAATGGTTGAAACCACCCCTCTTCTCATGGATTCGACCCATGATGGCTAGCATAGGTGTTTTGTGTCTATATTATGTATTTTTTTAGTCATTAGCTAAGGTTGGACTCTTGTGGATGCTTTAAGCTACATTGTACATCTCTACAACAATTTGGCAAGGAAATAAACCAGGATTTGCAGCTATTTTTGTGGGATTCTTGTGGTAATGTGTTTTTGCATTGTTTATCCTTCTGTCATTTAGTTTTTCTCATGTGTATATGTGCCAAAATCTATTTCATTCTTCTTAACTAAATGAAATCAAGATAGATAGTTAGGATACATTGGTAATAGTGCTCTGCCTTGGGAATACATTTAGTTTTTGATGTTTTCAGCTATCTGAAGAGGACTCATGATCCTTGCATGCCCTCCTCAGCTCCTCACTAGTCTTAGACCTACCATATCACTCAATTCTAAGTTCTTAAACACCTACCTACCTTTCCCCATAGAACACCCTGCAATTCTGATTTGATTTCCCGAACCCAAAGCTACCTTCTCCATTTGATCCAGCAACAAAACCTTCAAAATCAATCAAGAAACCCTAGAGCTACTATACCTAGCCTAAAATCCATATTCAATTCAATCATCTCAACTGATATTGACAAGGAGAGATCCCTCTCATGATCTGGTAGGGCTAGCTGCTTGGTTTGTGGTTATCCTAAGATTTCCTCCTTTCAGCCTGAGGTCAATCTAGGCTCTAACATAGTGGCGACCATACTAGGGAACGTAGTTTTATGTTCCTCAACAAAATGTATCAAGTTCATATTTGATTGTTGATGGTGGACAACGATCAGACACCGAAAGGATGAAAATATTCACCTGGTGACTCCAAATCATTTTCAAGATGAGATCCAAGGACTCCATTGGGGGATGAACCTAACCAACAGAAACATGAAAGGACAATATGGAAAGATCAAGTATTCAAGTTAGAATTTCATCCAAGACATTATGTTCTTAGTTATAAATTATTTCTTCTCTTTTCCCGAGAATGTCAAGAAGGCTTTACAAAGTATATCGTATTTGAGAAAAGATCCAAGACCTGCATTTGATTCTTTCCCTTTGAAGATTGTGAATACAAAATGTTCACATGCCTTTGATCATGATCAAGACCCTTCTTCTGAATCTTATGATGATTGTCTTCAAACTGATGAGCATCAAGAGACCAAGACTGATTCTACACCTTCTGTACATATTCCTATACCTTGTAAAATTCTAGATAGGTACAAGCCTTTGATTTTACCTCCTATATCCCATGATTTCCCTAAAAATCATTACCTATATCTACCAAGATTTGATGGTGAATGTGACAACATCATTGCTGAGAGACATACTAAATTTTGAGTCTTTTCTTGACTTGTTTGAAGTTGATGAAGAAGATGTCAGTATTAGGCTTTTTACTCTTTCTTTGCAAGGCAAAGTCAAGAGTTGGTTCAAGACCCTGCCTGATGCAAGCATCTCATATTTCCAGTAGTTCGTCAAAGTATTCCTTGAAAATTGGGTGGTCAGACAGAACCCTTTCTTGATTCTAGAAGAGTATAACCAGTTGAAAAGACTGCCAGGGGAGACAATGCAAAAATTTTCTGCCAGATTTAACCAAGACTATTTTTCAATGCCTGCTAATATAAGACCTCCTCCTTGATCAGCTCTCTTGCACAACCCATAAGCCTTTGATCTGGAAATGGAATTTTAGTTGAGGGAAAGGAACCTTGCAACACTCAAAGAGATGCAAAACAATGCAATAGATGTAGAGGCTAATTTGCTAATCAGAAGGGCAAAGTTGAAGGAAGAAGAGATGAAGAAAATAGAATCAAAGGAATCGACATCTTTAGAGGTAAAGATCGACATTTTGGTAAGTGTAGTGGAAGAGATGATGCAAAAGATCATCACAAGGAATGAATATGATATTCAATACCATGGCTCGCTAATTGAGGAAAGACAAGTGGCTGATCCAAAACATTTTTTTTCTTATCCTAGTTGTCATAGATTTGATAATGATTGTTTTATAGATCATCTTGAAGAAGAGAGATTTGTTGATATGATATGTATGCTTGATGACGTTTTTTATACTGATGATTTCCTTAAGTTTGATCAGTATGATGATGATTATGTTCTCCAAATAGAAGCTAATCCTGCAGATAAATCAGTTGGTTTGTGGATGGAGGAAGGTCACTTTCAACAGCTCGAATACAATGATCAACCAATGCATATCAACTATGGAAGTGAGGAGGGGAGTGTAGCAAATGTTGAAGTAAGTGAAGGATCTTTGCCTTTTTATTTTTCTTCATTTTAGTTCATCAAAGACAACTTTCATGCAATCAGAAATCAACTGTTGACAAGTTTTGATCTTGACCATCTAAAGGGCAATGAAATCCTTGTTCAAGACTTCTCATATCTAGATTTGCAGCCATAGAATGCCATTGAATGTTAGGTTGCAGATGAAGACTTGGAAGCGAGAACATATGATCAAATGATGCAAGATGATTCTATACCATTCTGTTTTGAATCATTTCAGTTTTTGAAGGGAAATTTGCATAGTATATCTTCGATAGAGGATGGACATCTTGTAGAAAATCATGCAATCTCATTAGAACCAACAGAAAATGGGTTGCAACAGCTTTTTCAAAATTTTCACGATCTAATAGCTGATGTGTTTGATGATGTCTGTAGTCAAAGTCCTTTTCCATTAGCTAACTGTGAGCTTGAAACAAGTATCGATACAAATTTGATCCAACAATTGGTTTCTTTGTCATTTTCAGTAGGAGTCTCGTCACAAAGCTCAGATGAAAGTTTGCATTCATGGTATGAGTAGAAGAAAAGTAATCTATTGGATGAGCTAATTCCCAGTGCACATGAATTTCAATATCCTTATGCATTATTTTTGGAGGCGGATAGAGAATTCGGCAGATAGAGAATTCATATTATTCAACGGATTTGTTTACAAGCTTTCATGGGAGTTGCCTTTCAGTAGTTCTTTCTTGCTGTTCATAAACAAGCACTTGTAGAGAATTAGAACAACAACCAGACTGCTTACTTGGTTGCATTGGTTGTTTCATTTCACTTGATCAGGTGAGGAATGGATCACTCAGAGAGGTGTGATTAAAAAGCTCACAGAAGTGAGCACAGTTAGTTTCAGAGTCAATTTGAGTCATGAGTCAGTCTCAGCTTGCATTGTGTCAGTTTTCAGTCTTTGAAGCATTTTGAAACCATGCCTAATGGATAAGGGTAGTAGGTCTATGGTTTTCTTGGCACCTCCAAGGAGCTACCATCCCCATTGGAGCCAATGTTAGTGTCAGTGTCTTCACACTACCATCAATGATCAAAATTTTACTCTTTTGCATTTCATAGTAGGAGTCTCATTCACAATGAGTTGCATTCCATTAGGTCATGGATCAATTGATGGTAGGGTTCAATTCAGTTTTTTCCCTCATGACATATATCTATTGATCTCCTTTCATACTTTTCAGTCCATGATTCCAGTATATTTTCAGTTCATTTCATCATTTTGGTTTTAGGTCTAGGGTTTCAGACTCATTAGGTATTAGGGTTTTACCATGGTCAAATTTTAATGACTATTGCTAATAAGGGTCAACATACACATGAGGATGACAATAATCATCATAAAAGTTTTAATCTCCGAAATTTGTAAACGTAATAAATTTTTACCTCTAAACTAGTTTTGAGGTGAAAACAGAGCATCAATATTTTATTTGTAACTTTCATGTAATTTTATTGATCTTATATGTAATAAATATTTCTATGCTGCTCTTGGTCACTTGGTGACATTTGCCAAGAAAATGCCACTGCAAAAAGACAAACAATCAACCATCAGTCCACCTGTCAAAAGCCAAAAGTCAAATATCAGAAAAATAGAGTATTTGAAGAAAACAAATAGAGATTATAAAGTGGGTTTTGAAGAATGAAAAATGAAAAGTTGAAAAGCTATATAAAGGTCATCCATATCTTATGTCATTTCATTGTTGAAAGTTTCAAGTGCTAAGGAGAGCCAAAAACGCGATCTTGAGCTTTTATTGAGCAAAGGGAGGAAGTCATAGCATTTTTGGAGAAATCTGAGGGTGTTGCGCACTTGGCAGCTGGTGCTATGCATAGAAGGGGCGCTGCACACCTGGGGAATTCACACAATGCAAACCTAAACGTGCTCTGTACATAGAAGAGGCGTTGTGCACCTGGCAGCCAAGCTCCAAAACATGCCAAATTGTTCCAAATTGCATTAAATAGCCTCAAATCTCCCAATTTCCTCGATTGCAAGTAAGTATCATTGCTATTCTTGCTCAAAAGAATTTTTGTAATCAGTTTTTGGTGAGTTTGTCTCTTAAGAAATTAAACCCTAGTTGTCACTAAAATATCTCATAAATTCAAAAGCCCACTGTTTTATTGCTATCTTTCCTCATCTAGTTGTTGTTCCCTAAAACCTATTCCCCATACAAGATTCCCTAAACATCATTCCCTCTATTTTTTCCCCACTTCATACACTATTCCCAAACCCTACTCACTCACTAAATCCTATTCACACCCTTATTCACTATCACCCATTCATCTATCAAAATCTCTTCATAATCATCTTACATTCATTCACCATAATTCATTCATCACAAGGGAAACAACTGTATAATAATGGAGAGGGACAGTGAGTATGAAGTGGAGGAAGATACCCTTAGTGACAGTTCTAGGGAAAGAAATTTGTATTAGAGGAAAGCTCACAAAGGGGGAAAGATAATCAGGGAGCAGCCCATTAGTTTGAGGGAATTACTTGCTTGTCCACTTGCCATCTCATGTTTCAAACATCAGTCATGTTTTGGTTTCTGTAAAATGGTGGAGAGGGTTAAGTTTCATCATGAATTAGTAAGGTTGTTTGTGACACATGTGGACAAAAATGAAGTAAACCTTGTTGGAGTTACATTCACTTTGTCACCTTCTATTATTTCAAAGGCTACATGCATTCCAAATGTAGGTGAAAAATGGAATAAAGGACAGTATATTGACAGGGAGTACTATCAGCCTTACATCAAGGCTAAATACCATGGAAAATTGAAGAGAGTGTTCCCCTTCAAATTCTTGGAGGATAGGTTTGCTTCACTCATGAAGATCATCATCAAATACTTTACTTGTGAAGGTGGGTTTTATCGGTTGTATGCCTACCACATTAGATTGTTGATGCATTTTACTAGAGTGAGGATGATGAATATTCCTTACTTCATGTTCCAAAATATTGAGAAAATGGCACTTTATATCAAGAAGAAGCTATATCCCCAACAATTAAACAACATCTTTCAGTATTCTTTGATTAAAAGCATTGTTCTACATCAACTGAACCTTCTCAACCTGCCATGGGATACTTTCATTTCTCATGAGATTTTCTAAGGCCCACAAATCATTTCATCATTGCATCAGGAGGAAGGTGGACCTTTAGGACATGAACAAGTCAAAGAAACTGAAACTATTAGAGTGCCAGTGTTTGTGACATATCAGTGTGGCACTATGAGGCTCTTTGCAGTTGTTAGGAGAGTATTATCTTCACAAGGTGTGGAAGGGGTCTCGCCTTCGTCATTAGGCCGCAGGAAAATGCTATCTCCACAAGGTGTGGAAGGGGCTTTGCCTTCTTCTTCAGCTAAACAGGTACAGGTTGGGTAGCACAACAAGAGTAAAGGTAAAGGCAAGGGTAAAATGCATAAGCAAGATCCTAGTGATGGGCAAGAGAGGGACTTTGAGCTGGTTGATCATGAGGAGACACAAGGAGTTGATGCCATTAATTTGGAAACCCAAGGTACAAATATTACTAAAGACATGATCATCAAGGAGCAAGAGGCTGATATACAAGCCTCGTAATTCAATTTAGAGAGGGCAAAGTGGATCATCAATTATCTTGAGCTAGAATACAAGAAATTGATCGACAAGCAATTCCTCATGGAGTTGCAAATGATCAAGGAGAATCGACAAAAGGCAAAGAAGGCAAAGGTCAAGATGCCCTCCATTAAGCAAGAGATATAGAATGGTTAGGAAATTTGGCATGAAAGGGTCAACATTCACCTTGAAAAGCTACTTGAGAAGGCCAATAAAGAAAAGAAGATGCTTCGTCACATGGCCTATCACTATATGACTTGGAACAAAATATGCAATATAAGGATGAGGAAACTTAAGGAAAGGTTGAGGAAGGCCTTGAGGAGAAAAAAGGAGCATGACAAGCTAAACATATTGGCTAAGGCTTCACTTTCCTATCAAAGCAGCTAATGTGGGTGCCTTGTGTCAATTTTGGGAAAATTTTGGTAAGATTTTGCAATTTTCAAAATTTAAATTTTGCAACACAAGAATTTGGCATGGCGCTGCGCTTTTTAGTGGGACACTTTTTGGAGAAATGACTTGCATATTAAGATTCAGCATGATGAGAACATCAATCCCTGAAATATTCAACAAATTTGGAGCAAATCTTGGTCACCTAAAGGTCAAAAAACCATCAAAAAATGACCTCTCTGCCACTTTTTGGACACAGAGGAAGCAGCCTTGGGAGATTCCACTTTTGAGGGGGAAAATGACCTCCAATGCAAAAATTAAAGATGTTCCAGAGACTAGATAGGAAAACCTTTCCAACAAAGTATCTTGGGCTCAATTTGGTCAAGGGTAAGGCCTCAAAAATTGGGTTTGAAGCGGCACTGCGCATAGGACAGTGGCACTGCACATAGGATAAATTTTTCCAGTTCTACTCAAAAATCCAGTTTTCGCCTAGTTATTTCACAAATTGACTTTTTATCTCATCATGGATGAATTTATGATTGTAAATGATCCTATGCTATGTAAATTTAATTGCAAAATGACCTTAGAGGGTAGATTCATCATTTTGAGGTGGTTGAGGGGTAAATGAATCAGTTTCCATGGTTATAGAGGCAAGCTGTTCCACTACATATATTCCTGTTCCTAGTTTAGAAATGGTTGAAACCACCCCTCTTCTCTTGGATTCGACCCATAATGGATAACATAGGTGTTTTGATGTCTATATTATGTATTTTTTTCAGTTATTAGCTAAGGTTGGACTCTTGTGGATGCTTTGAGCTACATTGTACATCTCTACAGTAGTTTGGCAAGGAAATAAACCAGGATTTGCAGCTATTTTTGTGGGATTCTTGTCGTAATGTATTTTTGCATTGTTTCTCCTTCTATCATTTATCTTTTCTCATGTGTATATGTGCCAAAATCTATTTCATTCTTCTTAACTAAATGAAATCAAGATAGATAGGTAGAATACATTGGTAACAATGCTTTGCCTTTGGAATACATTTAGTTTTTGATGTTTTCAGCTGTCTAAAGAGGACTCATGATCCTTGCATGCACTCCCTAGCTCCTCACTATTCTTAGACCTACTATCTCACTCAATTCCAAGTGTTTAAACACCTACCTACCTTGCCCCACAAAACACCCTGCAATTCTGATTTGATTTCCTGAACCCAAGGCTGCCTTCTCCATTTGATCAGCAACAAAACCTTCAAAATCAATTAAAAAACCCTAGAGCTACTATACCTAGCCTAAAATCCATATTCAAGTCAGTGATCTCAATTGAGATTGACAAGGAGAGATCCCTCTCCCAACCTTGTAGGGCTAGCTACCAGGTTAAGCTTGGTTTGTGGTTATCCTAAGATTGCCTCCCTTTAGCCTGAGGTCGATCTAGGCTCTAACATAGTGGCGACCATACTGGGGAACGTAGTTTTATGTTCCTCAGCAAAATGTATCAAATTCAGATCTGATTGTTGATGGTGGACAACGATCAGACATCGGAAGGCTGAAATCATTCACTTGGTGACTCCAAATCAGTTTCGAGATCAGATCCAAGGACTCCACTGGAGGATGAACTTGACCAGCGGAAACATGAAAGGACAATATTTAAAGATCAGGTATTCAAGTTGGAATTTCATCCAAGACATTATGTTCTTTTTTATAAATTATTTCTTCTCTTTTCCTGAGAATGTCAAGAAGGCTTTACAAAGCATATTATATTTGAGAAAAGATCCAAGACCTGCATTTGATTCTTTTCCTTTGAAGATTGTGAATACAAAATGTTCGCATGCCGTTGATCTTGATCAAGACCCTTCTTTTGAATCTTATGATGACCGTCTTTAAACCTATGAGCCTCAAGAGACCAAGACTGATTCTACACCTTCTATACATATTCCTATACCTTATAAAATTCCAAATAGGTACAAGCCTTTGATTTTACCTCCTATATCCCATGCTTTCCCTGAAAATCATTACCTATATCTACCAAGGTTTGGTGGTGAATGTGACAACATCACTGTTGAGAGACATGTACTGAATTTTGAGTCTTTTCTTGACCTATTTGAAGTTGATGAAGACGATGTCAGTATTAGGCTTTTTGCTCTTTCTTTGCAAGGAAAAGTCAAGAGTTGGTTCAAAACTCTGCCTGATGCGAGCATCTTAGATTTCCAGCAGCTCGTGAAAGTTTTCCTCAAAAAGTGGGTGGTCAGAAAGAACCTTTTCTTGATTCTAGAAGAGTATAACCAGTTGAAAAGACTACCAGGGGAGATAGTACAAAATTTTTCTGCCAAATTTAACCAAGTCTACTTTTCTATGCCTACTAATATAAGACCTCCTGCTAGATCCGCTCTCTTGCACTACCTAGAAACCTTTGATCCGGAAATGGAATTTCAGCTAAGGGAAAGGAACCTTGCAACACTCGAAGAGATGCAAAATAATGCAGTAGATGTAAAGGCTAATTTTTTGATTAGAAGGGAAAAGTTGAAGGAAGAAGAGATGAAGAATAGGATAATGGGAATTGACATCTTTAGAGGTAAAGCTCGACATTTTGGTGAGTGCAGTTGAAGAGATGATGCAAACGATCACCACAAGGAATGAATATGATATTCAATATCATGGCTCGTTGATTGAGGAAAGACAAGTGGTTGATCCAAAACATTTTCTTTCTTATCCAAGTTGTCATAGATCTAATAATGATTGTTTTATAGATCATCTTGGAGAAGAGAGATCTGTTGATATGACATGTATGCTTGATGATGCTTTTTATACTGATGATTTCCCTAAGTTTGATCAATATGATGATGATTATGTTCTCCAAACAGAAGCTAATCTTGCAAACAAATCAGCTGGTTTTTGGATGGAGAAAGTTCACTTTCAGCAGCTCGAATATAGTGATCAACTGATGCATATCAGCTATGGAAGTGAGGAGGAGAGTGTAGCAAATGTTGAAGTAAGTGAAGGATCTTTGCCTGTTTGTTTTTCTTCATTTCAATTCATTAGAGACAACTTCCATGCAATCAAAAATCAATTGTCGACAATTTTTTATCTTGACCATCTAGAGGGAAATGAAATCCTTGTTTAAGACTCCTCATATCTAGATTTGCAGCTACCGAATGCCATTGAATGTCAAGTTGTAGATGAAGACTTGGAAGTTGGAACATATGATCAAATGATGTAAGATGATTTCGTACCATTCTGTTTTGAATCATTTCAGTTTTTGAAGGGAAATTTGCATAGTATATCTTCAATAGAGGATTAACAACTTGTAGAAAATCATTCAATCTCATTAGAACCAATAGAAAATGGGTTGCAACAACCATTTCAAAATTTTCAGGATCCAATAGTTGATGTGTTTGATGATGTTTGCAGTCAAAGTCCTTCTCCATTAGCTAATTATGAGCTTGAAACAAGTATTGATACAAATTTGATCCAGCAGCTGGTTTCTTTGTCATTTTCAGCAAGAGTCTCGTCACAAAGCTCAGATGAAAGTTTTCATTCATGGTATGAGGAGAAGAAAAGTAATCCATTGGATGAGCTAAGTCCCAGTGCACATGAATTTCAAGATCCTTATGCAGTATTTTTGGAGGTGGATAGAGAATCCATATTGTTCAACGGATCTATTTACAAGTTTTCATGGGAGTTGCCTTTCAGTAGTTCTTTCTTGCTGTTCATAAACAAGCACCTACGGAGAATTAAAATAGTAGCCAAAACGCTTACTTGGTTGCATTGGTTGTTTCATTTCACTTGATCAGGTGAGGAATGGATCACTTAGAGTAGGGCGTGATTAATAAGCTCACAGAAGTGAGCACAGTCAGTTTCAGAGTCAGTTTGAGTCATGAGTCAGTCTCAGCTTGCACTGTGTTAGTTTTCAGTCTTTGAAGTGTTTTGACTCCATGCCCAATGGATAAGGCTACTAGGTCTATGGTGTTCTTGGAACCTCAAAGTAGCTATCATCCCCATTGGAGCCAATGTTAGTGTCAGTGTGTTCACACTGCCATCAGTGATCAAAATTTACTCTTTTGCATTTCATAGTAGGAGTCTCATTCACAATGAGTTGCATTCCATTACGTCATGGATCAACCGATGGTAGGGTTCATTTTAGTTTTTTCCCTCATGACATATATCTGCTGATCTCCTTTCATACTTTTCAGTCCATGATTCTTGTATATTTTCAGTTCATTTCATCATTTTGGTTTTAGGTCTAGGGTTTCAATCTCATTAGGTATTAGGGTTTTACCATGGTCAAATTTCAATGACTATTGCTAATAAGGGTCAACAGACACATGAGGATGACAATAATCATCAGAAAAGTTTTAATCTCTTAAATTTGTAAACTTAATAAATTTTTGCCTCAAAACTAGTTTTGAGGTGAAAACAGAGCATCCGTATTTTATTTGTAACTTTCATGTAATTTTATTGATCTTATATGTAATAAATATTTCTATGTTGCTCTTGGTCACTTGGTGACATTTGGCAAGTACATGCCATTGCAAAAATACAAACAATCAATCATCAGTCCACCTGTCAAAAGCCAAAAGTCAAATATCAGAAAAACAAAGTATTTGAAGAAAACAAATAGACATTATAAAGTGGGTTTTGAAGAATGAAAAATGAAAAGTTGAAAAGCTATATAAAGGTCATCCATATATTATGTCATTTCATTTTTGAAAGTTTCAAGTGCTAAGGAGAGCCCAAAATGCGATCTTGAGCTTTTATTGAGCAAAGGGAGGAAGTCATAGCATTTTTGGAGAAATATGAGGGCGTTGCGCACCTGGTAGCTGGCACTGTGCATAGAAGGGGCACTGCGCACTTTGGGAATTCACACAGTGCAAAACTGAACGTGCGTTGCGCATAGAAGATGCATTGTGCACCTGAGAGAGATCACTACACACCTGGCAGCCAAGCTCCAAAACATGCCAAATTGTTCCAAATTGCATTAAATCGCCTCAAATATCCCAATTTCCTCCATTGCAAGTAAGTATCATTGCTATTCTTTCTCAAAAGAATTTTTGCAATCAGTTTTTGGTGAGTTTGTCTCTTAAGAAAGTAAACCCTAGTTGTTACTAAAATATCTCATAAATTCAAAAGCCCATTATTTTATTTCTATCTTTCTTCATCTAGTTGTTGTTCCCCAAAACCTAATCCCGTACAAGATTCCCTAAAAATCATTCCCTCTATTTTTTCCCCACTTCATACACTATTCCCAAACCCTACACTATTCCTAAACCCTACTCACTCACTAAATCCTATTCACACCCTTATTTACTATCACCCATTCATTTATCAAAATCTCTTGATACTCATCTTACATTCATTCACCATACTTCATTCATCACAAGGGAAATAGTTGTATAATAATGGAGAGGGACAGTGAGTATGAAATGGAGGAAGATACCCTTAGTGCATGTTTTAGGGAAAGAAATTTGCAGCAGAGGAAGCCTCACAAAGGGGGAAAGATAATCAGGGAGGAGCCCATTAGTTTGAGGGAATTACTTGCTTGTCCACTTTCCATATCATGTTTCAAGCACCAGTCATGTTTTGGTTTCTGTGAAATAGTGGAGAGGGTTAAGATTCATCATGAATTAGCAAGGTTGTTTGTGACACATGTGGACAACAATGAAGTAAACCCTGTTGGATTTACATTCACTTTGTCACCTGTTGTTATTTCAGAGGCTACAGGCATTCCAAATGTAGGTGAAAAATGGAATAAAGGATAGTATATTGACAAGGAGTACTATGAGCCTTACATCAAGGCTAAATACCATGGCAAATTGAAGAGAGTGTTCCCCTTCAAATTCTTGGAGGACAAGCTTGCTCCACTCATGAAGATCATCATCAAATACTTTACTTGTGAAGGTAGGTTTTCTCGGTTGTATGCCTACCACATTAGATTATTGATGCATTTTGAGCTACATTGTACATCTCTACAGCACTATGGCAAGGAAATAAACTAGGATTTGCAGCTATTTTTGTGGGATCCTTATGGTAATGTGTTTTTGCATTGTTTCTCCTTCCGTAATTTAGTTTTTCTCATGTGTATATGTGCCAAAATCTATTTCATTCTTCTCAAGTAAATAAAATCAAGATAGATAGGTAGAATACATTGGTAATAATGCTCTACCTTGGGAATACATTTAGTTTTTGATGTTTTCGGTTGTCTGAAGAGGACTCGTGATCCTTGCATGCCCTCCTCAAATCCTCACTAGTCTTAGACCTACCATCTCACTCAATTCCAAGTGCTTAAACGCCTACCTACCTTGCCCCACAGAAAACCCTGCAATTTTGATTTGATTTCCTGAACCCAAAGTTGGCTGCTCCATTTGATCCAGCAACAAAACCTTCAAAATCAATCAAAAAACCCTAGAGCTACTATACCCAGCCTAAAATCCATATTCAATTTAGTCATCTCAACTGAGATTTACAAGGAGAGAGCCCTCTCCCGACCTGGTAGGGCTAGCTACCAGGTTAAGCTTGCTTTGTGGTTATCCTAAGATTGTCTCTCTTTAGCCTAAGGTTGATCTAGGCTCTAACAGAAGCAATGGTGGAAGATGGTAGGTTTAGGGTTGAAAAATTTAATGGCCAAAACTACTAGCTATGGAATATGCAGATGGAAGATTATCTGTATCAGAAAGATCTGTACCTACCATTGAGCAGAAAACAAAGAAGTCAACAAGTATGACAGACACATAATGGGATATTCTTGACAGAAAGGCACTTGGAACAATACGGCTATGCCTAGTGGCATTAGTAGCCTTTAATATTTCAAAGGAAACAACAACAAAGCATTTAATGTTGGCATTGACCAAGCTATATGAAAAACCCTCGGACTCAAATAAGGTATTTCTTATGAAGCATTTATTTAATATGAAGATGTCCAAAGGTGGATCTATTGTTGATCATTTAAAAGAATTTAATACAGTTACTAGTCAGTTAAGTTCTATAGGGGTAACCTTTGATGATGAAGTTAGGGCTCTGTTATTTCTGTGCACATTTCCAGAAAATTAGAATGGTTTAGTTATGTTCATTAGTAACTCTGCTTTGGATCTAGTACTTTAAAGTTTGATGATGTTGTCAGTGCAATCCTTAGTGAGGAAATGTGAAGGAAATGCGAGTACGGTGAGACATCAGGTAATTCTTTGACTGTGGACACTAGGGGAAGAAAAATGGAAAGAGGAAATAGCCTAGGATATCACAGTAAGTCAAGGAAAGGCAGATCCAAGTCTAGATTAGGGATAGTGTGCTAGAAATGTGGGAAAAAAGAACACCTGAAGAAAGATTGCAAGTCTCGAAAGGGAAAAGAAGGAGATGCACAACAAGAAAACAATCATGAAGTGAATGTGACAGGTGATGTGTTGCAAGATGCTTCGATTCTTTCATTAGAAAATATTATTGATGCTTGGGTGGTAGATTCAAGGGCCTCATTCCATGCCACACCTGATAGGAAACATTTTCTTCATTATGTTCACGGAGATTTTGGACAAGTTTGATTGGGTGATGATAAACCTTGTAAAATCATTGGAATGGGTACAATTTTCATAAAACAACATAATGGAAATAAATGGTTATTGAAGGAGGTAAGGCATGTTCCAGATCTGAAGAAAAATCTTATTTCAACAGGGCAGTTGGGAGGTGAAGGTTGTGTAACTACTTTTATAGATAAAACTTGGAAGGTCACTAAAGGAGCTCTGTTAATAGAAAAAGGAGAAAAGGTTGGTACATTGTATTTATGCAATGGTATTTCCAATTTTGTTAATGCTTTAACCTCTACAGGACAAGATACAACATTTTGGCATCATAGGCTTGGGCACATGAGTGAGAAGGGGATGTAGATTCTTCACTTAAGAAATTTGTTACCAGGTTTGAAGCATGTTGATTTAAAATTCTATGAGAATTGGGTTTATGGAAAACAGAAGAGAGTCAAATTCCTTAGTGTCAGGAAAGAAGAGAAGAGAAAAAAATTAGATCTTGTGCATACAGATGTATGGGGACTTGCTCAGGTATCATCTTTCTGTGGCTCTCATTATTATGTTACTTTTATTGATGATGCAACCAGAAAAACTTGGATTTATTGTATTCGAAATAAATTTGATGTATTTGATACTTTCAAGAAATGGAAATCTTTGGTTGAAAATGAGAGAGGAAAAACGTTGAAGTGTCTCAGATCAGATAATGGAGGTAAATATTGTAGCAAAGAGTTTGATAGGTATTTTTCAGAAAATGGAATTCGCAGAGAGAAGACAGTCCCAGGAACACCACAAGAAAATGGTGTGTCAAAAAGGGTGAACATGGCAATCATGGAGCGTGCAAGGTGCATGAGATTGCATGCAGGATTGCCTTTATAATTTTGGAAAGATGTTGTAGATTCTATTGTTTATCTAATAAATAGAGGGCCTTCAAGTTCCTTGGATGGTGGTATTCCAGAGGAGGCATGGACAGGTAAAAATGTAAACAACTCATTTTTAATGACTTTTGGTTGTGAAGCCTTTGTCCACATTAATAAATAAAATAGAACAAAGCTTGAGGCAAAATCAAATAAATGTACCTTTATTGGATATGGTGTTAATGATTTTGATTATCGCTTTTATGATTATGAAATACACAAAATCATTAGGAGTAGAGATGTCATATTCAATGAAAAGGTTTTGTATAAGGATCAGATGTAGGAAAAGAAATAGGAAAATGAAAACAGAGAATACATAGTGCTTGGTGAGACCACAGGAAAAGTGAAGGTGCCTAAAAATCATAATGATCAACATGCAGAACAACAACATCAACAAGCACCTCAAACACCTAAAAGTGGTGTTAAAAGATCTACCAGGATAAGTAGACCCCCTGAACAATACTCTCCTTCATTAAATTATGTATTGTTGATTGATTCTGGTGAACTAGAATGTTATGAAGAAGCAGTGCGGGTAGAAACCAGGAAGAAGTGGGAGAAAGCCATGAAAGAAGAGATGGACTCCTTAGCACATAACTCAACTTGGGACTTAGTCAGGTTTCCTGCAGGTAAAACAACGTTGCAGAATAAATGGGTTTACAGGTTGAAGGAAGAAGATGGAGGTAGAAAAGGGTATAAAGCTAGACTTGTGGTGAAGGGGTTTGCACAGAAAAAGGGTATAGACTTTGATGAGATATTTTATCATGTTGTTAAAATGACTTCAATCAGAACTATCTTAATTCTATTAGTAGCTGAAGCTCTTCATCTTGAGCAGTTATATTTAAAGACAACCTTTCTCCATTGGGATTTGGAGGAAGAGATATATATGCAGCAGCCACAAGGATATGAGGTAAAAGGCAAGGAGAAACTAGTGTGCAAGTTGACGAAGAGCTTGTATGGCTTAAAATAGGCTCCAAGGCTGTGGCATCATTTGACAGGATTATGTCTGAACAAGGTTATACTAGATGTCACTATGATCATTGTGTTTATCTCAAAAGGAAAAATGATGGTAGATATATTATATTTTTATTGTATGTAGATGGTATGCTTGTTGCATGTTCTAACATGCAGGAAATAAATGTGCTCAAAAGAAAATTGGAAAACTTATATGCAATGAAGGATTTGGGTGCTGCAAAACAAATCCTTGGTATGAGAATAACTAGAGATAGGAAGAACCAAAAATTAAAATTGTCTCAGAGTGAGTACATAGAAAAGGTGTTGAAAAGATTTAATATGCAAAATGCAAAACCAGTTAGTATACCTTTGGCTAGCCATTTCAAACAAAGTAAGGAGGTGTGTCCCAAGACTCAGGAAGAAATGGCTTATATGTCTAAAGTTCCATATGCATCAGTAGTTGGAAGCTTAATGTATGCAATGGTCTGTACAAGGCCTAATATTGCACATGCAGTGGGATTTGTAGGCAGGTACATGAACAATCCAGGAAGAGAACATTGGATGGCAGTGAAGTGGATTCTCAGGTATTTGAGAGGTACCAAAAATCGAGCATTATGCTTTGGTGGTTCAAACATTGCTCTACAAGGATATGTTGATGCAGATACGGTGGGTGATAGATATAACAGGAGGAGAACCACAAATTATGTATTTAATGTAGGTGGAACAACTGTTAGTTGGGTTTCAAAAATGCAAAGTGTTGTTGCACTCTCAACAATGGAAGTAGAGTATGTTGCTGCGACATAGGTTAGTAAATAAATGATTTGGTTACAAAGGTTTCTGGATGAATTGGGTAAGAAGTAGGAGTTGGGTAGGTTATACAGTGACAACCAGAGTGCCATACATCTTACAAAGAACTCTGCATTTCAGTCCAAGACTAAACATATACAGCTTAAGTACCATTTCATACGATCAGTGTCGGAAGTGTTAGTGTCAGTCTTGTTGGCCTGTCACCTAGATCAAAAATTTGCTTTTACCATGATCTTTTCAGGCTTTCATCATCAAATTTTTCTGTTACTAGGTTTACATAGCAAATTTTGTCATTGCATGGTCAGTCCAAGATGGAGTCATTGTCTGAAATTTCACTCATGCTGGTTGCTTGTCATATACCATGAAAGTTGGTCAAGTCATCATCATCATTCCATTAGGTCTTAAGTCATCCATTAGGTCATAAGGGTCACCAATGTCCACCATTTCCATAAAAAAGTTAGAAATAAGTGAAACATGACAAAGCAAAGAGTTCAAGAAATGAAACATGATTTATTCACATTTTCATGACATCAAAAAGTTTCAGGAGAAGAAAGCACCAGCACTCAGGAGATGCAAAAAAGCACATTTGCAATGGTAAAGGTAAAATATGCCTTCAAAAAGTGAAATTAGCTCATAAAGGAGGATTATTTTCTTTTCTCTTTTTGAATGAGTGAAGAAAGTACCCCTATATAAACCCAAAAAGACTCAAAGCCTTTTCATTCATCTCTCCTTCACTCTTCATCATCGAGCTCACTCACCTAAAAAAGCAAAAAATCCCTTTCCCTAGGAGAATTTGGCCAAAAATTGCAGGCATTGTGCATAGATACCCTGCGATGTGCTTTGGAGGTAGGCGCTACACATAGGTGAACTATGCTGCGCTTTGGCGCTGCGCATAGAAAAACTATGTTGCACGCAGGACAGAGTGCTCGAAAATCACCCAAATTTTCCCAAATTTCAAAATTTTTTCTTTCAAACTCAATCAAATTGCTTTCTAAGGCTGAGGAACAAGTAAG
Source organism: Pinus taeda (assembly GCA_000404065.3). Lineage (NCBI taxonomy): Eukaryota > Viridiplantae > Streptophyta > Pinopsida > Pinales > Pinaceae > Pinus > Pinus taeda. The sequence goes on along the minus strand of APFE030109003.1, from coordinate 184,890 downwards.
TACACCATTTCCCTCAATTTCTTCTTTCCCATTTGCAGTCCATGTTGATAATATCTCAAGCTATGGTTTGTAGCAAAAGTGTCATGGGAAATGCTAGGGTAGAAATGGTCATCACAATTTTTCATCTCCTAAACATGCAAATTGACTTTCTACACCTACACACAAGTATGATCAGTCATTCTGACCAGTCCATCCACCTCCAAATCAAGTTTAAACACTAAAAAAACAAAACCCTAGCTCATTCCTAGAGTTATTTTGGGCAAATCACATCATAAACCTTCTTGGTCTCACTTACAAGTAGCCACATCTGTTCACTACTTTCATCACTCATTTCCATCAATTTCTCAAAGCCATCTCATCTTTCATAAAGCCCCTCCCATCATTTTTTCAAAATCCCTAATATATCACTTCATTTTCATACTCACCTCACATCTATTTTCACTTCCTGCTGCTAGGATCTTGTGTCATCATGGATATTGATTCTTCACCAGAGAGAAAGAGACAACACAAAGGAGGGAGGATTCTCAGATATGTACCATCAGATTGCAATTAGATAAACTGTTATCCTTTCATCAAACAATGCTTTGAAGATGTTCACTGTTTGGAATTTTGCAAAAGAGTAAGTGAAGCAGGGTTTTGTGAGCGGCTGACATATTGGGTAGCTACACACTTGAAAGGGGAGATAGCTGTCATTGTTGGTATTGATTTTAGCTTCTCAATGGCTTCTATCTCACTAGAAACTAGCCTATCAGACAATGGTGAATACTGGCTCAAGGGAATGAGTCTAGATCTTGAAAACTACAAGCCCTTCTTAAAGAATCCATATAGAGACACACATACTCACCTTATACCTTTCAGATATTTGCTTTAGAAGTATGCTCCTTTAATGAAGACCATCATGAGGTTCTTTATCTGTGAAGGTAGATTCTTAAAGTTGTATGCATATCACATTCGCCTCTTGATGCACTTCACATCTCAAAAGCCACTCAACATGTGCAATTACTTGTTTAGGAGTATTTCAAAAATGTCTGAGAAGATACAATTGAAAGAAAAAGAGCACTCTCCAAGCTTGTTCCATCACAATCTCATCAAAACCATTGTCCTTCATCAGTTGGCAGAGAGGGGTATGGCTTGGGAAGGCTTCTTAGAAACAACTCTAAAATGGCATGAGGAAAATGTAGCATCTCAGTCCCCAAGTGCACCAAAACAACAAACAGAGATGGGGTCATCTAGGAAACCAGTAGAAAAGATTCAACTACCTAGGCTAGAGGTCACCAAAGTGTATAAGAAAGGGAAGAAGCTTGTGTTTTCTTCTCACAAAGAGAAAGGGGCCAAGCCTTCTTCATCGACAAAGCATGCATCAACAACAAAGGGTAAGAAGACAGTTGAGCATGAATTAGAGATCATTGATTTAGAAGAGGAAGATGAGACTTCAATCATGAAGCAGACTATCAGGGACAAGGACTACCAAATCAAGGAGCTAGAAATAAACATGGAAAGAGAAAAGTTCATTATATCATTCCTTGAACAAGAAAACAGTCAACTCAAGGAAAAAAAGTTGATCTTAGAAAAGGAAAAAGCTAAGTTATTGCAGTAGGTTGGAAAACGTAAGGAGATTATAGAATCAAGCGAGCCTGAAGGATCAAAAGGTATAGGAAAGAGGAAAATACCAAGAACCAGAGGTCTCAAGGAAGCTTTGCAAGAGGAACAAAAACAAATATTGCTCAATGAAGACCTAGACCTAGAAGAAAGGATCACCCTAGAGGTACATCAAGACAAAGAATATTGGCTCAACAGGGTGAATGAACATTTGGAAAATCTCCTGGAGAAGGAAAATAGAGATAATCAAATGCTCAGACACATGGCACATCATTATCAAGCTCAAAACATGATCGCTAATGTCAAAGTGAAACAGCTCAAAAACAAGCTCAAGGAGACCAAAAAAGAGAAAAAGGATGAGGGAAACTTGAAGATGATTGCTGAAGCATACATGAAGCTTTAGCAAACTCATTTTTACACCTTCCCTCCAATTTTGAGCCAATTTTTAGCATTTTGAGTTTTTTGAGAATTTTTGGTCTAAGTTTAGAAAAGTGGCCTTTCAAGAAGCGCAGCGCCTTGGCCCTGTGCTTTTTCCTTAGGCATCAATTTAAAGAAAAATTTATATTTTTTTAAATGTCTTGGCATCCTCTAAAAATCCATTTGCTCATATTTTGAAAAAGTGGCTTAGTTTGGGAGAAAAAGTCAAAATAGTGGCAAAAAACTAGCATTTTGGACCATTTTTTGATAGGCACTATCCTTCTGGAGTAACCTTGGGAGAATGGATTTTTGAAGGTCTTCCCGTACTCCAAATTCAGAAATTCAAACTATTCTAGAAACTAGACTTGAAGGGCTAGTTGGCCATTCTCTCAAATTTGCATTGTGACCCCTAGAAGGCACCTGAAAATCAGCTCAAAGTTGGCACTGTGCTTTTGAATTTTCTGTGTTTTCAAATGTAAAATTTCACTGTGTAAAATTTCTAGTTTCTAGTGAGACTTGGTCAAAGTCAAGATTCTCTTTGTAATGCCACAAGTTACGAGTCTAGGTGATGTAGGCATGAATAAATGCATATCATAGGTGGCTTTTGATGTTCATTAGGCCTTATAAAAGAAGAAAAATCCTAATCAAACTCTTCATGAGGTGTTTGAGTTACACCTTCTCAGTCTTACCTGTTGGTTGAGAGAATCTTGGAGTCAGTTCCTCCACCAAGGAATTCAACTCCTAAAGGTGTGAAAGAGGTCTAGGAAAGTCTATAAGTACTATTTCACCTCAGGAGAAGATGGTTGAACTTTTTGTGAAGGAGGCTTGCATTGTAATCATCTTTCAGCTAATACAAAAACAGGTTGCAGCTATTTTCAAGGAAATCTAGCCCACTGAATTCATGGTGTTTGTGCTTCACTCTTTTTGTTTTATCATGGTATAAACACATTTACATACATTATACTTCTTCTCTTTATGAATACCTTGTGATAAAATACTCAGAATTCTTGTTTTTCAAGCTTTGTTATCTGGTTTTCATGGTTATATGTTTTGTCTTCTTAAGCTAATGAAATCATTTCTTAATGCTCATTAGTTTTTTCCATTCTATATCCTCTATACTCCACTAACAAATACTCAAATTAAACCATGGTTTCTGATATCTAGCTCCTTCTTATGCTTGCTCCTGTATTCCCACAGCCTAGGCCTACTTGTGGCTCCAAACCCTAAGTTTAGAAAACCCTTTAAAAAACAAATTTTCACAAACAAATATACATATCTAGCCTAAGATTCATTTACTTTAAATTCATATCATTGATAAGAGACTTTGAGAGATCCCTCTCATGCTCAGTAAGGCTAGCTACTGAGCTAAAGTGGTTTGAGGTTACCCTTGTCGATTTCCTTTTTAGCCTAGGAGGTTGTAAGGACTAACATTTTTGGCGCCACTGCCAGGGAACGATTGTTAAATTATCCCTGGGAAAAATCTTAAGAGCTTTCAAGAACTGGTTTTGTACCTCTCAACTTCTAGTTTTTGAAGATAGGTTGAATTCATAAATATCATCAGTTTAGGGTGTATACATTCTGGCTTCCAAAAGGCATACTAGGTCAAATCCTGGCCCAAATGCACCCTTTATTGTTGAAGACCCTGAAAGACTGCTCAGAAAACTTAGATTACCTATCACTCAAAGTGTAGTTCAAAAAATTAAAAGAACAACTTCTCTGCCTAAAAACCTATTCGCCTTTGAGCAAATTCCATTTGAAGAGCAGGTAGAATTATCACCTACAAGGTCTAAGTTTGACTCCTACATTTTTGATACAACACTAGAACCTTTAAAGGTTGAAACTCACTCTCTTTCTTCATAATATTTGTCTGCTAAGACTGATCATGAACTTTAGTTAAACTTTGATAAGCTTCAAAGCCTTCTTGACCAACTTCAAATCACATCCGAAAATTATTTTGTTCAATACCAACTTGAATACTTAGCCACAGCTTCATCCTCTTTTACACCTCCGAGCTCATCTACCATGTCTCCTAAAGCTTCATTTTCATCATCTTTCTTGCTTCCTCTGTTTGTTCCATCCTTGCCTTTACAACCCATTTTAATAGTTCCATCATCTTCATCACAACCTATACTTACACAACCTATTGTAACACCTTCACTTACACAACCAATTGTAACACCTTCACTTCCTCCAGTAGTCATGGCAAGATTTGTGCCTCTTTTACTGCCTACTCAACTTACTGCTTTGCCTCAGAACTATGGTCCAATACTTCCTTTGTTTGATGGAAGTGCAGAAATTATAGCTCAGTAACATGTTGACAAGTTAATAGACTTCATTGATTTAGAATAAATTGATGAGGAGAATGCTAAAATGAGGATTATCGCTCAGAGTTTCTCAGGAGATGTTAAGAAATGGTTTCGAAGTTTGGCTGCAAATTCCATTAACAATTCTCAAAGACTGATTGAATTATTTCTAGCTGGTTGGCAAGAGAAGAAAAATCCATTACAGATATTGGCTAAATATAATTCAATGAAAAAGAACCCTAATGAAATAGTTCAAGAATTCACATCAAGATTTAATACATTGTACAATTCTATACCTGATGATATGAAACCTCCTCCTGCTTTGGCTCTTCTTCATTATCCTGATGCTTTCGATCCAGAGATGGCCTATTAGCTTAGAGAAAGAGACCCAACTACCCTTGAGGAGATGCAACGGAATGCAATCAGTGTTGAAGCCAATATGCTCATTAAGAAATCAAAATCAAAGCCAGAAAGGGCGAAAAATAGAGTTGCTTTCAGAGAAGAACTTGCATCATCATCTGATGCAAAGCTTGACAGCCTGATAAAAACTATGGAAAGAATGATGGATAAAATATTCGTAACTAATCGATAAGTTGAACCATCAGAGAGGAATCCTAACTTTCACAGATAGCAGCAACAGCAGTTCAGAAATTGACTGAGAGAGCAGCAAAATCAAGATCCTCAAGGTCAAATGAAAGCTCCATTTCAACAAAACTATATTGAATGTCAGGAAGAAGATGAAGAGGAGATGGCAAAAGAAAATCACTTCTTTCAAGAATATGAATTGCCTACTTTCCTAATTGAAGAAGATCAATTTTCTGAAGACTCTTTTATAAAAGATGACCAACAATTTGTGCTTGCAAGCCAAGATCTGTGGGCTGATAGGACTGAAGAGTACCAAATAGGATATCAGAATGCCCTCAGTCATCTCCAAAAGCAATACAATTTAAGAAACAGAAATGTGCATGTTACTATAATTCAGAAAAGAGAAAATTTGCAAAAGGATGCACCAAGCAAAGAAGCCTCTCTTATAGGCTAGAATAAATACAAAGCTATTGTCACATAGAATCGGGATAGAACTAATGAAGCCTCCACTAGCAATGTGAGGAAGGACAAAGAAATGCAAATTGAAAGCCAAAAGAAGGAAACTCAAGCTAAAGGCCCAAAAAAAGGAAGGACATTGCTTCAAAAGAGGTAGATAAGAAATCTAATCTTTTTAGTTTTGAAAATGAAATTTCTAAATTAAAGAGAGCCATTCCCCTCATTGAATTGGTAAGGAATGACAAATACAAATTGCAGATTGCAAAAATGCTTAGGGTTGATAAGATGTCTGATACAGTCAATGTAGCTGATGATGAGCCAGCCATCCTTTTTGGTCCAACCTTAAAAGGAGCTCCTGAAGATAGTGAAATTCCTCCTTTTTATTTGAGTCTTAAACTTCATGACCTTATCCTTCATAATGCAATGCTAGATTCCAATGCCTCTGATAATTTGATGCCTAAAGCCATCATGGATAAACTAGGACTGAGCATCACCTTACCTTACCATGATCTTTATTCTTTTGATTCTGGAAGAGTGAAATTCCTTGGCCTTCTTAAAGACTTGGTAGTGTCCTTAGATCAAATCCCAGCCAAAAATGTACTTATGGATGTTGTAGTGGCTGATATTCCTCCTAGGTTTGGCATGCTACTTTCAAGATCTTGGGGAACAAAATTAAAGGGCACTCTGCAGCTTGACTTTTCCTACGCCACTATCCCTGTTTTTGGATAGCTCCGGAAACTTTATAGAGAAAAGAAGATGAAATTTATGATCAACAGTAAAGACAAGCTAGTCAATCATCCTATACATATTGTTCATAATGATCTTGACTCTTTCATTCTGTTTAGTGATATGGATTCTGTTGATGAAGAAAGTCAGTTAGTAGAAATTTTCAAAGTTCCCAACCTAATGGGCAGCATACATGAAACTATCACAGTAGAAAGTAAAGAGGTTGGTGAGGAACCTAGATAGCCTACAAATCCTATTGAGGAGATTCAAAGAATAGTATAGAAAACAGAAAGTTCTAAGCTAGCCCTTCAAGATCCTAAAAATCAAGAAATTCAGTCTTCAGAAATTCTTTTTCCAGAAGAAGAAAATGGTCTTTGGACCATGGAGTTTGATGGTGCATCAGGAAGAGAAGGAGCATGAATTAGTGTTTTGGATACTTGGGCCATTACATCAGCCAAACAAAATCCCTCTGAATGTGAGAATGAGTTCTTACAAGCTGGAATTTGAATGTTCAAATAATGAGGCAGAATATGAGGCATTGATTGTTGGCCTCAAAATTCTGAAGAAGTTGGGAGCAAAAAAGATTTATGTTTATGGCGACTCCGAGTTAGTGATCAAGCAAGTCAAAGGGGAATACTAGGCCAAACACCCAAGAATGAGAGCTTATCGCAATGATGTACTTGATATTCTCAAAACTTTTCCAGAATATACATTATCTCTTATTCCTAGAACTCAAAATCTCATAGTTGATTCACTTGCCATTGCAGCCAGTATTGTGAAAATTCCTTTTCATTCTAATCATAAATACTCCATCCATGTTAAGCATTGCCTAGCTATCCCAGATAAAATGAGGTTTTGGCAAGTATTTAGTGATGATAAGAAAATCAATAGTTTTTTGCAGTTGGAAGGAGAGTTTCAGAATTCTCACATTGATGATGTATAAAATTTTGATGATTCCCATAGTCATTCAACTGACATTGAAGTATTACAGCTCAAGGACAACAACATTCTAAGAGGCTTAGTGCCTTTGGAAGAGTTGTTTGACAAGGATGATATCACCAAGAATCCCACCATGGTTCCTATTGAAAAGGGAGTAGAAGATGTTAATATTGGCACAACTGAGAATCATAAATTGGTCAAACTATCAAAGGCTCTATCTCCTGAAACAAAGGGTAAGTACATGTCTTTAATGAGGCAGTTTGTTGATGCATTTGCTTGGGATTACTTTGATCTGAAAGTTTATGATAAAGCCGGATCAAAAGCCATTTTGCCAGAAATTGAGAAGAATCAACCCCAAGTTACTTCCATCAATTGAAAAAGAGGTAAATAGACTTTATAAGTCTGGAATAATTGTTCCCATTCGATTTTCTGAATGGATGTCTAATCTAGTACCTATGGGGAAAAAGACCGAGGAAATTCGTTTATGTATTGATTTCAGAAATCTCAATAAGGTGTCCCTGAAAGACAACTATCGCCTGCCTAAGATGGATCACATACTTCAGAAGGTGGTGGAATCCTCCAGGATGTCACTTCTTGATGGATACTCTAGGTACAATCAAATTCTGGTACACAAAGACAATCAGCTCAAGATAGCCTTCACAATGCCATGGGGTACATTCATGTATGCCAAGATGCCTTTTAGGCTAAAAAAAGTAGGAGATACCTTTCAGTGGGCTATGGACATAGCATTTGCAAATGAAAAAATATATATTTATGGTCATCTATCTTGATGATCTAACAGAATTTTCAAAATCTGATGAAGATCACTTGCATCACTTGAGGATTGTTTTTCGGAAATGTAGAAAATTTGGCATCTCACTTAACCCAAAGAAGAGATTGTTTTCCATGGAAGAAGGTAAGCTACTAGGACACATCATCTCTAAAGATGGAATTTGCATTGATCTTGCCAGAGTGGAGGCTATTCAGCAATTAGACTTCCCTAGGAACAAGAAAGAGATTCAGTTTTTCAATGGGAAAATTAATTTTTTGAGGAGATTTATTCCTAATCTAGCTGAGCACTTGAAATAAATGACAAATATGTTGAAGAAGGATAGCGAGGCAAAGTGGACTTTAGAGGCTAAGAAATCATTTCATGCAGTAAAGTTTGCATTATCTACTGCCCTTATTCTAATTAGCCCATATTATACCTCATATTTCATCATTTTTTCTTTTTCTTCTGAGCAAACATTAGCAGCAGTCCTAATGCAGAAAATATATCAGAAAAATGAGCAGCCTATAGCATTCTTCAGTCGCACTATAAGAGATGCAGCATTGAGAGCATTGGCATTAGTAAAAGCCCTCAAAGATTTCAGAGTATATATTCTACATTCACATACTATTGCTTATGTCCCTACTGCAGCAATGAAAGAAATTCTTGTACAAACAGATCCAGAAGGAAGAAGAGGGAAATGGATTGCAGCAGTGCTAGAATATGACCTGGAGATCAAACCTACAAAGCTCAATAAAGGGCATGGGTTAGCCAAGCTTATGGCGGACTCAAATATGCACTAGATATTAATTTTATGGCTGCACTATCAGAAGAATTAGAAGAAAAGGACCCTTTCTTGCAAGTGTCTGATATGTTCATGTCTTCTCCTTGGTATGCCAACATTGTCTATGTCCTGCAACACTTGAATCCTCCTCCAGAATTTCCCAAATGTAAAGTTAGATCACTGAAACTCAAAGCTTCAAAATATTGTATTCTGGATGGTGTTTTATTTTGGAAAGATCCTGGAGGTGTGCTGCTGAATTGTTTAATAGAAAATGAAGCTAAAGATATAATGAAGGATTTTCATCAGGGAGATTGTGGAGGTCATCATTTTTGGAAAACTATAGAAAACAATATTTTAAGAGTTACTTTCTATTGGCCAGCCCTTTTTTCTGATACATACAAAACAGTCATGAGCTGCCATGAGTGTTAGATTTTTCAAGGAAAGAGGAAACTTTTGCCATTACCACTACAACCAATTTTGATTTAAGCTCCTTTCCAACAGTGGGTCCTTGATTTCATTGGCGAAATCCATCCATCATCTTCATCACAACTGTTAGCACCTAAATCCACCTTAGGCTGAAGGAAGGCAAAATTCAGGGTAACCACAAACCAAGCTCAGTCTGGTAGCTAGCCCTACCAGAACAGGAGAGGGCTCTCTCCGAGTCACACTCAGTGGATAGATAAACGAAATGGCCTGAGATGACTTATAGTGAAATATTTATCTTAGGCTAGTAAGTGAATATGGATACAAGAAGTGATTTTTATGAATGATTGTGTTTCTAGGATGGTATGGGACCAATGGACCTCAATGAACAGAGAAGTTAATACAAAGGCACATATTACTTCGTGAGGCAAGATAGGCGGAAATCCTAGCAATTTAGTTTAAGATAGTGCGGAATGGAGAAATTGATTAAGAGGGTGAAAAGGGCATGGACAACATGAATCCTTCTCAACAGAAGAAGAACACTGAACATGAAATTTTCCCACAGGCAGAGCAATAAAATTGAATTCTAGCTTATCTAACTCTGAAAATTTCACTGGAAATGAATATGAAATGAAATATGAAACATAACAAGATATATATGAAACATAAGAGACACATTTGCTACACTCACAACCACATGAATCTCATGAAACAGAGTTTCTTCCTTTCATTAAATCTCTGTAAAATATATACAATGCAGAAACAGAGTTTCTTTCCCACAGTCTCCCAGAAGTTACAAGCCAACCAACCCTTTGCAAATGGTTTGCATACAATATATAGAATGTGCCATGAAGAGATAGAACGTCCAAGGGTTGGGGAGTTACTCGAATCATAACAAAATGAAGGTGGAGAGCCAAACATCAGTTATAGGTGCAGCACCACAAACATGACAAATGGCTTGGGTGACCTTTTGCCTTCCTTTTCCACTTGGATAGATGCCCATCTGGAGAGAAAATACTTTAAATTCCACCTTTGGTGCCGAAAAAGTGAAGTGTAGATGAGGAGCCCACTTACGAAACGTCGCGAAGCGAAATTTCGCGAAATAGAGGCAATTTGGGCCTTTTTTCCTATATGTGTCACGCCATTTTTTGTATGCACCCCGCCACTTTGAGGCCCGTTTTTAGGCACTTGTAGGAGTCCAAAATGTGACCAAGTGTGCTTGTTGGAAATCCTGTCCTATCTACTTTCCAACCCAAGTGGAATTTTTTAATTTGGTGCTCATTTTCCCCTCCAAATCTTCATTCTCCCAAGACTGCTTCCTGTGTGTCAAAATAGGGGCAATGAGACCATCTTTTGGCTGTTTTTGACCACCTGGAGACTCAAATCATGCCCAAATTTCTTGCCCGAGTGCTAGTAGTTTTGATTTTGCATGTTGAATCCAAAAATGCAAACCATTTCTCATTTGGAGCTACCAATCCTACGCGTCGCGCCGGTGGCACAACGCGTATAGAGAAAAAACCCGTGTTTGTGCCAAAAAATTTCCATGTGACCAAAATTGTCCCAAATTTCTTGAAATTTAGGCTGGAGGTTCTCTAAGAGGCACTATTCTGGGCCACAGAAGCTTCGGCCAAGACTCGAAGCTGATTTTTCTCTTTTGCCTCTTTTGTTGCTCTGCTCAATTTGGCTTTCAAGCTCCTTATCTGGGCCTTTGCACTCATGTTCCGTGCCCTGTAATGACAAGCCATCCTCCTCAATATGGTTTGTCTCTATTAGCCTTCTCCAGTAGTGTCTCTAGGTGTATATTGACTCGCTCTAACCAGGACTCACGGTCGTTGTTTATCTCTTGCTCCAAGGTAGTGAGCTCGATCCTCCTTTGTTGGGCAACTTGTCGATTCTCACGGATGCTTTACAGCTCCATGATTGCATGTTGGTCCTCAAGCTACCTGTTCCTCTACTCTAGATACTTGATGATCCATCTGGCCCTCTCCACATTGAGTATCAAGTCTTGGATCTCTGTGTCCTGCTCCTGAATGGTCATCCTAAGTCAGGCATTCTCCGCCTCTGCCTCATCATCCTGAATGAGGATGACATCGGTCTCCTGTACACTTGATGGCCCCTCATCATGCACGGGCTTCTTGCCCTTGTCCAGTACCTGTGTAGTCGATGTCGGAAGTGAGGCCCCTTCCACCCTAGGTGGAGATAACACTCGCTTTGTTGCTGCAAACAAGTGCCTACTGCCTCTCTGATATGTAACAAAAACTGGCATGGTAGTGATCTCATGGTGCTCATGCTGATGAGAAGGACCACCCATCTCCTGCTCTGGCTCTGATAATACCTGTGATGTGCTGAAGAAGTCACGGGAGATGAAGTCTTCCCAAGCAATGCCCTGCAATCCCAACTGATGATCTACCAAAATCTGGATGAGGGCAAAGTGTTACACACTGTTAAGATGCTGCTGAGGGGTCTTATGTAGCATGAAGGTGTTCATCCTCTCTATGTTCCTGCATATGAAAAACGGGAGGTTCATCATCCTCACCCTGGTAAAGTGCATGAACAACCGGATGTGATAGGCATATACTCGAGAGAACCTCCCCTCACAGCTGAAGTATTTCATGATCAATCTCATGAGTGGAGCATACTCATCTTTCAAGTATCTGAAGGGAAAGAATCTTGTGAGCTGACTCAAGAATCTGGCCTTGATGTAAGGCTCATAGTGTTTCCTATCCACCTTTTTCTTCTTATGCCATTGTTCCCCAACATTTTGTATACCTGTTGCCACTGATATAGTTTCGGGTGTCAATGTGAATGTGACCCCGGCCAAGATAGACTGACCTCCATGTAGATGAAGCACACATAGACGGGCCAACTCATGATGAACTCTAACATTTTCCACCCTTTGAAAAAATTCAAAACATGCTAGGTGCTGGAAACATGACATGGCAAGAGGGCATGCTTGTAATTCAATGAGGATAGTGGGCTCATCCCTAACATGTTTGCCACTCTTGTGATGTCTCCTGGGAGCTTGCTCTTATGAGGATGAGTCACTTTGTGTCTCCATCTCATACTCTGACGAATGTTGTGATGTCATGACTACAGTGTGGACTGGGATTAGGTTGCCCTTTGATGATGGTGTGAGGCTGGGTGCCTTTGTGATATCTGTCACCAAGGGGAAAAATGAAATAGGGAGTATTAGGAAGGGAGAAATGTAATGGGAATAGGGGTTATAGGGAGAAATTTGCTTAGGGATATGGGAGGAGTTTGGCTATTTTGATAGGGTAGGGTTTGGGGTTCTAACAAGGTAGGGTTTGGGGTGTCATATTGACCAAATAATGGAGGGATAGGGGAGAGGGTTCGGTAGTAACTTAGGGCAGGGATATTAGGGAAAATGAGAAAGGGAGGATAGGAAAAATGGTAGGTGAGGGGAAAATGATGGGTGGAATGCAACCTTGGCACTAACAACACACTTTAGCAACCCTAGCCATCATGGTTTTTGGTGATTTCTTATGGTTGATTTTATGCATTTGGTTGCACTCAAACATCTCTATAGACCACCATATTATTGATAAAAATTGATGAGCAAGTGATGTTATAAAGCCTACCTCTCAATTTGATGGGCTTCACAAAACTTTGAAGTGATTGGGAACTTGTTTCGGCCCTTGGTCTGTGTGCGCCGCACGCAAAACCCAGTGCGTCGCGCCCTGGGTATGCGTCGCACCTGTGGAAAGTTTGAATTGCGGGCAAGCTCTGTGTGGGCCGCGCCCCTGAGTATGTGCGTCGCGCCCTTTAAAACCGCCTCCAACTCCCTCAAACGCTCACGATGCACACTCACACCCTTTGCAACATTTCTCCAAGGCTTGGATTAGCACAATGCCTTTGATTTTGATGAAAACTTGTATATATAGCTTTGGAAGTGATGGGTTAAATTTTTGCTTCCTTGAAAACCCATTTTTCTAACATTGTGTTTTGACACTTTTTCACTGACTTTAAAACACACTGATTTTCACTTTCCCTTTGAAATTTTAGCTCAAATGATGAAATTTTTGGTACTCTTTGCAGGGATTGCACGACAGGAAATTTGGCCATGGAAACCATGACTACATCTGAAGAAATCAACTAACGACTTTTTTGAAAATTTTGTCATAAATGACACTGTTTGACGTTTCTTCAAAACATAGTTTTGAAGAAGAGTCGAAGTCTATCCACATGATGATGAAGCTCTCTGAATCATAACTGTGTAAGGGACTCACTCTGGCCTGCATGGCTTTACTGGACATGTTCAAAGACCAAATTAATGAATTCCTAGATCTAAACATTGAAAATGACTTTTGTCCTTTAAAGGACCAGACCTTGACTGTCATGGACTTTGGTGATTATTGACAAAAGACCTGAGCCAGCAGGAGCCAGACATGAGGGGGAACGACTAGCATGACCTTCTTCGCCAGATTATGTCATGCCCCTAGCGAAATGCAGCTGGGTGAATGGAGAGGGACACCTAAACATGAAATGCACAAAGAGTTTTGATCTCTCAAGGAGGACTGACCAGACTGACTCTAACAACAACACAAATGGATATTAATAGCCACCGACTGCTTTACAAAGTGGAATGAAGCTATCCCAACCAGGCAAGCTACTTATTTTGTCATCATTCAATTTTTGGAGTCTAATGACTTGTCTAGATTTGGCTACCCACAGAAAATAATAACAGACAATGTTGCTGCTTTCAAATAAAAAATAATGGTGGATTTTTGTGCCAAATATCATATTGTGCTAGGACATTCCACTGCATATCATCCACGAGGGAAAGTCTTGGCTAAATCTTCAAACAATCTCTGGTCAACATTATCAAGAAGGTCTTGGAGGAAAACAAGAAGAATTGGTATAAAAAACTCATCAATGCTTTGTGGGCGGATAGGGTCAGCACCAAAAAGTCTATAGGTATGTCTCCTTTCCAGCTGGTATATGGAGTTGACATAGTATTTCCTTCATCTCTTGTTGTCCCAGTAATGAAAATCCTACAGGAATTAGATAGTGAAACAAATGACATACAAAGGAGAATAAACCAGATGATTCATTTATAGTAGACAAGAGAAGTAGTTTTTCAGAACACATCCAAACTCCAAGAAAAAATCAAGAAGATTTATGATCGCAAAACCAAGGAGGACAATTTCAATTTGGGAGATGTAGTCCTTCGGTGGGATGCTAGAAATGAAGACAAAGGCAAACATGGTAAGTTTGAGAACTTATGGAAGGGACCATACAAAATTTCTGCATTCAGAGGAAAGAATGCTTTCTTGTTGGAAGAGATGGATGGAAGAGACTATTTATGAGGGGTGACCAATGGTAGGCTTCTCAAGCACTACTATGTCTAAAATCCAGAAAATTCATCATCATTGTACATATTGGTGTGTATTTTACTTCTAGCATTTTAGATAACTTTCGCTAGAGTTTGAAGCCCGAAGTGGAGGCCCTAAGGCTCTTTTAGTTAGTATTGTTTTCATTTCTTTTAGTTCTTTTGTCAGTGAAAACATCAGTTTTTATGCATGTTGACTCCATTGCCCAATGAATAAGGCTACTTCATCTACGGTGTTCTTGACACCTCCAAGGAGCTGCCATCCCCATTTGGAGCCAATGTTAGTGTTAGTCTTGTTAGCCTGTCACCTCGATCAAAAAATTGTTTTTAGCATGATCTTTTCAGGATGTCATCATCAAATTTTTCTGTTACTAGGTTTACACAGTGTTAGAGTCAGTCTGGTCAGTCCTCCGTTAGAGATCAAAACTCTTTATGCATTTCATGATTAGGTGTCCCGTTCCATTCTCCCAGTTGCATTTCGCTAGGGGCATGCCATAATTTGACGGAGAAGGTCATTATAGTCATTTCAACTCATGTCTAGCTCCTGCTGGCTCAGGTCTTTTGTCAATCATCATCAAAGTCCATGACAGTCAAGGTCTGGTCCTTTAAAGGACAATGGTCATTTCGAGGTCTAGGTCTAGGAATTCATCAATTTGGTCCTTGAACATGTCCAGTAAATCCATGCAGGCCAGAGTGAGACCCTTACATAGTTATGGTTCAGAAAGCTTCATCATCATGTGGATAGACTCCGACTCTTCTTCAAAACTCTGTTTTGAAGAAAAGTCAAACAGTGTCATTTATGACAAGATTTTCAAAAAAGTTGTCAAGTGATTTTTTTAGATGCAGTCATGGTTTCCGTGGCCAAATGTCCTATCGTGAAATCCTCGCAAAGAGTGCCGAAAATTGCATCATTCAAGCTAAAATTTCAAAGGGAAAGTGAAAATCAGTGTGTTTTAAAGTCAGTGAAAAAGTGCAAAACTCAAAAATTAGAAAAATGTGGTTTTTGAAGAGGAAAAAATTAAATCCATCTCTTCCAAGGCTATATATACCAATTTTTGTCAAAAACAAATGCATTGTGCCATTACAAGTCTTGGAGAAGTGTTGGAAAGGTATGAGTGTGCATTGGTGAGCGATTGAGTGAGTTGGAGGCGACCTTTAAGGGCGTGGCACATATAACCAAGAGCGCAGCGCACACAGAGGGCACGGCACACATGCAGCCTGCCCACAGTGCAAGTTTCTTAATGGCACGATGCATACCCAGGGTGCGGCGCACTGGGCTTTGCGCAGTGCGCATAGAGTCATAGGCATGAATGAGGAGCTCGAGTCGGTTTGGAGGTGAAAACAGGGGTGCGGCGCACACGCAGGGCGCGGTGCACACAGAACCTGCCCACCGTTCAAGCTTATAACGAGCGCGGCGCACACCCAGGGCGCGGTGCACACAGATAGGGGCGCGGCGCACAAAGACAAAGCGCCTAGAACGTGCCAAAAATCCCTCAAATCTTTTGTGAAGCCCCTCTAATTGCAAGGTAGGCTCTCAAACTCACTTGTGCATCAAATTTGATAAAAATATGGTGGGTTATTGCCGGTGATTGAATGAAAAAAAAAAATCATAAAGCAAACACAAGAAGACACCAAAGAAAAACCATTTTTTAGGGTTGTGCAACAGTGTCATTGTTGCCAAGACTTGATTTTTTTCCTACCCTACCCCTGTTCCTTATTCCCCCATGTCATTTCTCCTATTACCACTACCCTAACACTACCAAACTCATATTCCCTTTCCCCCCCCTCCTATTGCTCAATAGAAACCCCAAACCCTACCCCATCAAAATACCCCAAACTCCTCCCATATCCCTAACAAATTTCTCCCTATAAACCCTATCCCCATTTCATCACTCCCTTCCTAACAATCCCTGTTTCATTGTTCCCCTTGGTAACAGATATTTCAAAGGCACCCAGCCTCCCATCATCATCAAAGGGGCAGCCTAAATCACAGTCCACATTGCAGTCATGTCATCACAGCATTCGTCTGAGTATGAGAGGGAGACACAGAGTGGCTCATCCTCAGAAGAACAGGCTCCCAGGAGACACCACAAGAGTGGCAAACATGTTGGGGACGAACTCACTACCCTCACCAAGTTACAAGCATGCCCTCTTGCCATTTCATGCTTCTAGCACCTATCATGTTCTGAATTTTGTCAAAGGGTGGCAAATGTCAGAGTTCATCATGAGTTGGCCCGTTTATTTGTGCTTCATCTACATGGAGGTCAGTCTACCTTGGTCGGGGTCACTTTCACATTGACACCTGAAGCTATATCAGTGGTTATAGGTATACCAAATGTTAGGGAGAAATGGCATAAGAAGAAGAAGGTGGAAATGCAACAATATGAGCCTTACATCAAAGCCAAATTCTTGAATGAGCTCACAAGAGTATTTCCCTTCAGATACTTGAAAAATGAGTATGCTCCGCTCATGAGATTGATCATGAAATACTTCAGCTGTGAGGGGAGGTTCTCTCGCTGTATGCCTATCACATCCGCTTGTTCATGCACTTTACCAGAGTGAGGATGATGAACCTCCCGTTTTTCATATGCAGGAATATAGAGAGGATGAACACCTTCATGTTGCATAAGACCCCTCAACAGTAGCTTAACAGTGTGTATCACTTCACTCTTATCCGGATTTTGGTAGATCATCAGTTGGGATTGCAGGGCATTGCTTGGGAGGACTTCATCTCCCGTGACTTCTTCAGTACACCACAGGTATTATCAGAGCCCGAGAAGGAGTTGGGTGGTCCCTCTTATCAGCATGAGCATCATGAGACCACTACCATGCCAGTTTTCATTACATATCAGAGAGGCAGTAGCCACTTGTTTGCAGCAGAAAAACGAGTGTTATCTCCACCTAGGGTGGAAGGGGCCTCACTTCTGGCATCGAATACACAGGTATTGGACAAGGGCAAGAAGCCTGTGCATGATGAGGGACCATCAGGTGTACAGGAGACTGATGTCATCCTCATTCAGGATGAAGAGACAGAGACAGAAAATGCCAAACTTAGGATGACCATTTAGGAGCAGGACTCGGAGATACACGACTTGATACTCAATATGGAGAGAGCTATATGGGTCATCAAATATCTGGAGTAGAGAAACAAATAGCTTGAGGACCAATAGATGATCATGGAGCTACAAAGTATCCGTGAAAATCGACAAGCTGCCCAGTAGCGGAGGATCGAGCTCACTACCTTGGAGCAAGAGATCAACAACGACCATGAATCTTGGTTAGATCGGGTCAATATACACTTGGAGAAGCTAGTGGAGAAGGAAAACAGGGAAAAAAACCATATTGAGGAGGATGGCTTGTCATTACAGGGTACGGAACATGAGCGCAAAGGCTCGAATAAGGAGCTTGAAGGTAAAATTGAGCAAAGCAACAAAAGAGGCAAAAGAGGCAAAAGAGAAAGATCGACTTTGAATCTTGGCTAAAGCTTCCTTGGCACAACATAGCTCTTCATAAAGGACCTCCAGCCCAAATTTCAAGGAATTTGGGGAAATTTTGGTCACATGACAAATTTTTGGCACAAACACAGGTTTTTTCTCTATACGCGCCGCGCCACCGGCGCGACGCGTAGGATTGGGAGCTCCAAAGGAAGAATTGGTTTGAATTTTTGGATTCAGCATGAAAAATCACGACTACTGGCACACGGAGCAAGAAATTTGGAGAAGATCTTGGGAACCAAAAGGGCAAAAAACACAAAAATGGCCTCACTGCCCCTATTTTGACACACAGGAAGCAGTCCTGGGAGAATGAATATTTGGAGGGGCAAATGAGCTCCAACTTCACAAATTCCACCTGGGTTGGAAAGTAGACTGGACAGGCTTTCTAATGAGCACACTTGGGCACATTTTGGACTCCATAAAGTGCCTCAAAGTGGCGTGACGCATACAGAAAAGGGCGCGATGCATATAGGAAAAAAGGCCCAGAATGCCTCTGTTCCACAAAATTTCACTTCCTGACTTTTTGTAAGGGGGAAAGAAACTCTGTTTCTACATTGTATATTTTTTAGAGAGGATTAATGAAAGGCAGTGGCTCTGTTTCATGAGATTCATGTGGTTGTGAGTGTAGCAAATGTGTCTCTTATGTTTCATATGTATCTTCTTATGTTTCATAGCTCATTTCATATTCATTTCCATTGAAATTTTCTAAGTTAGCTAAGGTAGAATTCAATTTTATTGCTCTGCCTGTGGGAAAATTTCATGTTCAGTGTTCATTCTTCTGTTGAAAAGGATTCATGTTGTCCATGCTCTTTTCACCCTCTTAATCAATCTCTCCATTCCGCACTATCTTAAAATAAATTGCTAGGATTTCCGCCTACCTTGCCTCACGAAATAATCCTTGCCTTTGTATTAAGTTCTCTGTTCATTGAGGTCCATTGGTCCCATACCATCCCAGAAACACAGTCATTCATAAAAATCATTTCTTGCATCCATTTTCACTTGCTAGCCTAAGATAAATAGTTCACTGTAAGTCATCTCAGGCCTTTTTGTTTATCTATTCACTGAGTGTGACTCGGAGAGAGCCCTCTCCTGTTTTGGTAGGGCTAGCTACCAGACTGAGCATGGTTTGTGGTTACCCTGAATTTTTCCTTCTTTCAGCCTAAGGCAGATTTAGGTGCTAACATAATGGTGAATCCACTGGGGAACAAATCAAATCCCCTTGCTTCTTAATAATTCTAAGCTTCTGGATGATAAGTTTAGGATTTGATAGGCTGAGTAAAGTAGGTTGTGTCCGTTGTTTTTCCTCAATAGCACATTGGCTTCTCGAAGATACACCAGAGCTAATCTAGATCCCGACCCTCCGCTCATCTACAAAAATCCCAATTTGATTTCAAGAAATCGTCGTCAAGAAAGCTCTATATCACCTGTGCTCAAATCTCATTCATGCCCGGACATTTTTTAGTATATTGAAGAGCGAGAGTTTGATGAGCAGTTTGAATTATCGTTGTTTGAAACCAAGTCCAAAAGAGCGGTTGACTGTACTGTCCACAATCCACAGTTTCTTGTAGACTTGGAGATGGAAAGGGCTAACCGGTCTATTGATAACTACATAATAGCTCAGCTTCAAACTCTAATTGCTAGCCCCTTAAAAACTGTGCACACTCCTCCAACACCTCCGAGGACAAATCCACCAAGAGTGATGGCTGCCCGTTTCGCACCTCTTGTTTTGCCTCAAATTTTAGATGATATGCCCGCTGATTACCAAAGAAAAATCCCATTTTTTATGGCACTCCTAATGGCATTACTGCGCAACAACATGTGGACAAAATTGTAGACTTCTATGAACTTCATGAGATAGATGCGGAGAACGTGGTGATGAGACTTTTTGTACAAACATTTGCAGGTGAAGTAAGGAAATGGTTCAGAGGTTTACTGGTTGCACGTATCGCTACCTTGGTGGACCTACAAAGACAATTCTTAAACCGCTGGGAAGTGAAAAAGAATCCTCTTCAAATTCTGTCCGAATATGAGCAAATCAAGAGAAACGCTGGTGAGTCGGTCCAAGATTATTGCATTAGATTCAATACGATGTATAATGAAATTCCAGATAATCTAAGGCCACCTGTGGGACTAGCCATGTTGAAGTTCCCAGATGGTTTTGATGTTATATGGCTTATCAATTGAGAGAAAGAGAACCAGCTACAATGGAAGACATGCAGAAGATAGCAGTCATCGTTGAAGCAAATCTTCTGACCAAGAGAGCTAGAGCAAAGGTAGAAAAGAAGATCATTGCAAAGGAAGAATCTTCCTCGGTAGATCAACTACTTCGGAAGGTAGAACAGATGCTCGAAAGAGTGAAACTTGAAAAACCGGAGCCACATGTTAGAAATCCTAACTTCCGTGGCCAACAACAACCACAGTATAGAATAATACAGAGAGATCAGCGAGCTCAAGAGCCGATTGCACAACAACCAGTACAAACACCTTTGCAGAAAAATTTTGTGCATGGACAGGAATTAGATGAAGACGGGAATGTAATAGGCGAAGAAAATCATCTCTTTACCCCAGACGATTTGCCTACTTATCTCACTGAAGAGGAGGAGTATGTAGAGAATTCAGTTGCACACAAAGATGGAGATTTCATTCTAGCAAGCGACACCGTCTTGGAGGAGCAATCAAATGAATACTAAAGAGGATACATGAATTCTTTGTCCGCCCAACAGCAGAGATATTCACTTAGAAACATGGAGGTGCCGGTCAGACCCATTCAGAAAAAGAAGGATGTTGAAGCGCCAAAGAATGATTCAGCGGGTACACAAAGGAAAGGAAAGGAGGTGGTTGAAACGGAGAGCAGCAAATCAACATCAGCAAAACCACCACATCAGCAAGCTACATCGAAAGAAAGGGAGAGGAAAGAAATCCCAGTCAAAGAGGTAGAAAGGATTCCCGCTTTCAATTTATAGAATGATATTTCCAAGCTAAAAATGTCCATCCCTTTGACTGAAATATTGAAGAACAGCAGTTATAAAGGACAAGTATCTAAAATGTTAAATTTGGACCCAATGTCCGACATGGTGAATGTCGAAGATGATCAACCTGAAATGATTTTTGGGCCAGCATCAAATGGTGAGTGTCATGACAGTGATGTGCCACCTTTCTACATCAGTTTAAGGTTGCATGATTTTGTGCTACATAACGCCATGTTCGATTCCGGAGCCTCTCACAATCTCATGCCCAAGGCAATCATGGACAAGCTTGGTCTGGACATCACCCGGCAATATCATGATCTCTATTCGTTCGACTCCAGCATAGTAAGATGTATAGGTCTCATCAAAGACTTGGTTGTGAGTTTGGATCAGCTCCCCATGAAGAATGTTTTGATGGATATTGTGGTGGCAGACCTTCCTCCAACATTTGGCATGCTTCTTTCCAGGTCTTGGGTAGCGAAAATAAAAGGGACACTACAGCTAGATTTATCCTAGGCAACGATTCCAGTATTTGGACAAATGAGGAAATTATATCGGGAACAAAAAATGAAGTACATGATCACAAGCAAGGAGAAACCAATAAATCATCCTATTAACTATGTACATACAGATTTAGAGTCTTTTGTTTTATATTCAGATAGTTTAAATGATATAGATAGTCAGTTGGTAGAAGTAGATGATATTCCGGAAATAACAGAAAATTTCAGAGAAGTTTTGAAGAAAGAGGAACAAGAACGGCAGAACATCGTTCGGCAATCAGCTGAAAGCAATGAACAACAAGCAGGCAAGGCACAACAAACAGATTTCCAGCACTTGCAAGAGGAGTAAGAAGGTTTTTGGACCATGGATTTCGATGGAGCAGTGGGAAATGATGGCGCTGGAATAGGAATTTGGGTACGCAGTCCTTTCTCCGCCCCAAACAAGGTCCTTAGTAACGTACGGGTATGCTCTTACAAGTTGGCTTTTGAATGTTCAAATAATGAAGCTGAGTATGAAGCTTCGATTGCTGGCCTAAAGACTCTAAGAAAGTTGAACGCTAAGAGGATTTCAGTATATGGCGACTCTGAATTGGTTATCAAGCAGGTCAGAGGTGAATATCAAGCAAAGCATCCTAGGATGCAGGCATATTGTAACACAGTCCTAGACATTTTGAAATTATTTTCAGAATACACCTTTGTTGGGTATACGACCAAAGTCCCACATTGACTAGAAGTGGGGAGGATCATGGTCATATAAGGATGGACAAATATCTCCATTGGTATGAGGCCTTTTGGGGTAAGTCCAAAAGAAAATCCATGAGGGCTTTGGGCCCCAAGTGGACAATATCTACCATTGTGGAGATATGTGGTGTCCAGAGTCCTTACAAGTGTATCGAGCCAGG